>JBAMJV010006845.1:0-48752 GCA_037951105.1 Echinarachnius parma | reverse complement strand
ACCCTGCGGATCTGATCTCGTTCATAGGTCCTTACTAAATGTACTTTCTCATGGAATCAACCCTACGGACCTGATCTCGTTCATAGGTCCTTACTAAATGTACTTTCTCATGGAATCAACCCTACGGATCTGATCTCGTTCATAGGTCCTTACTAAATGTACTTTCTCATGGAATCAACCCTACGGATCTGATCTCGTTCATAGGTCTTTACTACATGTACTTTCTCATGGAATCAACCCTACGGATCTGATCTCGTTCATAGGTCCTTACTAAATGGATTTTCTCATGGAATCAACCGTACGGATCTGATCTCGTTCATAGGTCCTTACTAAATGTACTTTCTCATGGAATCAACCGTACGGATCTGATCTCGTTCATAGGTCCTTACTAAATGTACTTTCTCATGGAATCAACCGTACGGATCTGATCTCGTTCATAGGTCCTTACTAAATGTACTTTCTCATGGAATCAACCGTACGGATCTGATCTCGTTCATAGGTCCTTACTAAATGTACTTTCTCATGGAACCAACCTTATCACTCACCAACAAACATAAAAATGAGAAAGAACCAACACTCGAGTATACATTTAACATTTCATTTCCTGTTTGTATTTGTTGTTTAATTTTAATAACAGTATAAACAATCTTTACATTATGTACACAAGAGGTATTCTTACAATATATATAAAGTTAATCATAGCGCGAGAGGGGAGTAAAAGAAAAACTATTTAGACAAGTGTCTATTAGATTCTAAATGTGAATCATTTCTGTTTTCAAAATATTTTTGTCAAGTGGGACATAATTGTAATAATTGTACGGCATAAATTGTCGCGTACATGATATGATTATTATAAATATGTGTTCAAAGGAGATATCTTTTAGCATTTAGTATGGACAAAATGAAATCACATAAAACAAAGTAAATACAATGTAGTAGGAGAGCATGGGTTTAAAAGCTTACAAAAGGCATGCCTGACAAATATTCTTGCATAAATGATAATATAATTATCATAAAAAACGTGTATTTATATAGATCACGCCTGCATAAAGGTGCAACACTTTTTTATCATAATTTTTTTTTTTTTTTCTAGTTTGGTAAGTAACATTTACCATTTAAATTACTAAAGAAAAGGGTACATAGGTAATTTGGCACTTCTTATAATTTATATCAAAACACACTATCAAAAACTTGTACACTGTATGGCAGTAGCTCAATATCACTCACAATAATACAGGTTAGAGAAATATTCCCAATGCACAGTGGAACCTCTTTATAACGAGCTCTGCTGGTCGAGGTACCTGATATAGCGAGGTTATTTCAAAGGTCTAGGTTATATGAATGTTATTGTTTTAAGCCCTGATACAACGAGATATGTGATAGAACAAGGTAAATTCAATATCATCACTTCAGTTTAATAGTCACTTTTCACTCGAAGAGAAAATGATCACAGAAGTGAAATTTATCTGAAAGTTCTCACAATCAATATGTTTCAAACCCTAAAATAAATATTGGAGGGCAGAAGAAAAAAAAGTCCCATTGCAGTTGAAGTAGTTAAATCAGATGCTGTGCTTTCAAATTTCAACATTGGGTTAGTCTACAATACCACTATTCCAGTTTCGTAGTCACTTTTCACTCAAACAGAAAATTATTAATCTTCTAAATGTTTTCCAAATAAATATGTTTCTTGGAATGTCATGTTTAAAATCTTCAAAAGTGAGGACTAGCAAAGTAAAGGGGTTTAGACAGGAGCAGGCTGCAAATTTTTTTTCCCCGCACATGTTAAAGCAAATCCTTGTGAATTATTCATAAGCAGTGATGTTGGCCACAGATTTCAGACGTTAGTGAAAACTGTGCAAATACGCAACACTTATTATGGCAAAAGAAAAGAAGAATCATAAGAGAGGATTCAAACCCATGCTACCAAGTGTTAAAGTCCACAGCATGACCAATAGGCTACGTAAACCGCTGATGGTCAGTATGGTCTCATTGTAATTATAACCCTCAAACTCACCCAAACCCTAATCCTAGTTATGAATATTCATGGATAGCCCTTGACCTACATCACTGCTTATGAATCATTCATTAGGAGTTGCTTTAAAGGGTACCACCACCCCAGTATAGTATTCTTATTAAAGAAAGGTAACATCTTTAGTATTCCATTCCATCAACAAGTTCACAAAAATATGTTTCCAGAAAAAAGAAAAAAAATTGGAAACGCATCTAAAGCATGCGTTCATGTGGTCTGAATTGCGAAGACTGCAATGTGTGCGGCAAATTGCCCGGGAATCTATTGTCTACAAACGTACACGTGAATAGCATTGGCACACTCGCAAATGGTTGGCCCATATGGAACCAGGAAATAGTGCCAGTGGTTCCGTAAGTGGTGGAAATTAATGTTCTTTGCCTGGTGGTCCCTTTTAACATGTGCGGAAAATTAAGTCGCGAGCAGGCTAGGGTAAAGAGGAATTACATGCAGATAGAACATATAATCTCGTCTAGAAAAACGATGTTCAAAGGGTCACAATAAACTGGCCATTCCAACTAGCGCTACTAATCAAGACTACTGGTTAACATAAAATGCAGCATTTCTTTTTCACACCAAGAGCATGGTTGCAATATTTCACTTTTCAAATCACACATCATTTCAGAAAAATCTGAGCACATTTAAAGATGGAATTTCAAAAGCCTTTATACTAGGCGAAAAGCAAGAGAAAGGAATCATATTTTTCTCTATAAAAAAGCTCAATAATATTAAGCAAGAACAAAAAAACATTTGTTCAGCGTGTTCATCTCTAAATGTGTCTATTCTTTCTATTTTATCCGTGGAGTGTGGTGTATATTATGAGTATCTATGTGTCCAATTGGTACAGAAATTCTACTGACCCCAACAAATTATCAATATTACAACATCAACATGGTCTTTTTATATAAAAAAAAAACAACACATTTCTCTCCCTCTCATTGATGGTCTCTTATGCATTTATACAAAAGCAATTTCTTGTGAAATTTCAAACAGCATCGAGCTCTTTACAAGATACAATCAACAGTCTTTTGTACAACAAAAAAAGAAAACTTCTCTCTCTCTCTCACTCACGGTCTCTTTAATATGCACAATACAAAAGCATTTAAAAAATGTAAAACACACGGTGACATTCTCAGTACTGAAATTAAACAAACCTTTCTCATTCTCTTCAGTCTCGTTATCATCTCCACATAGGTACTGTACAGTCCTGTAAGCACAGGGGCTTGTTTCAAGGAAGGTTCTTAGCTATGAATGTTATTCAGGCGCGGAGCTGGGGTGCAATTTTCTCTGCGTTTCACACAGAGCAGCCATGGCTGTTGGAAATTCAAAAGCTTTAGGGTCTGAACGCAGAGATAATTGCGCCCTAGCTCTGCGCCCGACAACGTACATAGCTAAAAACCCTTTCATAAAACAAGTCCCTGTGTTGTTTGTGCATGGGTACCTTAATTAACCCTCGGAGTGTCAGATGAAACAGCAAGCATCATTTGACCAACTTTTGACAAGTTTTCATGAATAGCTTAATTCCCCCGATTCATGTACAATGAATAGAAGCTCGGTAAGAACTCGCGTGTCTACGTAAATCATTTCACACGTATATATTGTGTGCACATAAAGTTAAAAACTTAAATCATCAGATCCGATTCTATGGGCATCGTGACTAGTGTCCACCATGACACTCCGAGGTGTTTCACAAAGATCCTAAGTTGATCTTAGCACTAAGATGGTCTTAAATATTATGGAAAGCCAGTCGTGTCTTGAAACATTTTTGTAAAAGTTATGTTGAAATGCAAAAAAATGTTGATTCAGATCATATATATTTTCTAATTATCAAAGAGATTTCATGAATTTTATGTGAAGATTATGAATCTCTTTGATAATTAGAAAATATATATGATTTGAATCAACATTTCATGCATTTCAACATAACTTTTACAAAACTGATTCAAGACACTAATGGCTTTCCATAATATCTAAGACCATCTTAGTGCTAAGATCAACTTAGGATCTTTGTGAAACACCCCCCTGGTTTCTCTGAATACATCCCAACTACACAGCCTCTGCGACCAACTACTCACTACAAAAAGAGTAATGGCAAAAACACAGACTAGTCCAGCTTGCCTGCACAGGTATATATAGAATATGAATCTACAAGTATTTCCTCTTCTATCTTCTTTTTGAGCATAAAGTGCAGTGTAGGCTCCTATCAACATGCAAGTCGCATCAACCAATCACAGTGCTCCCCTACTCGACGTGGATGTCGCAGCATTGTCATAGTCCATTTAGTTAACACGCCTGCCATTGTCTACTTTCTCCCTGTAAGACAAGAGTCTGTAGCAAGTTCTCACACAGCATCGCGTCTGCACAGTCTTTTGATACCAAGAAGCATCGGCAAAGAAAGTGCCAGCGTTGATTACCGTTTATCAGGAATCAATGCTTTCCGTCTAAAAACATGGACGTGGCAGCACTATCATTTCTCTAATAAAGGCTGAAACTCTGATCGAAAGAGTCTTGCGTGTGGGTGAAACGAGTCGCCCGGTACACTTGTCTCTTACTAGCAGACAGAGAGCCAGCCCGAAGAATGCACACTGGCAGTTGATGGACAATCATTTCATCAATCAATTCTTTCCTTCCAAACATGGATGTGGCAAACCTTTTATTTTTTGCCCAATAAATGCTGAAACTCCAATTGTCCTAATTCTCCACCTTAACCCCTTGACCACAGGAACCGAGTGGCTTGTGTACAAAGTCTATGGGGATTGGAACTGGTTAAAAGACAAGAGTCTGTTTGAGTGTGAAGCGCGACGCGCCTTGTAAACCTAGCCCTGGCAATGTGCCAGGGAGCCTGACGAATGCACACTTGGCTGTCGATGTACAAGTTGCCATCGATGAATTTGTTCCTTAAAAAAACATGGATGTGGCGGCACTATTATTGTCCAATAAAGGCTGCAACTATCTTACACCCCTGCCTGATCATACCCATTGTCCTCCTTCTTACACCCCCGCCTGATCATACCCATTGTCCTCCTTCTCCACCTTAAACGACAGAGTCTGTTTGAGTGTGAAGCGCGTTGCCCTGTACACCTGGCCCTGGCTTCCCGACAGGGATCCCGAAGAGTGCACACTGGCAGTTGACGTACTACTAGATGTGCGATGCATTGACGGAACAGGCCCATTGTCCAGGTGTAGCTTGCCTCGCAGGTCCAAGATTGACTTCCAGAGGCTCTCGCGTTCAGCGTGTGGAAGGTTTGCCAGGTCCTTAAATAAAGAAAAAGAGACAAATCATTAATATAAATGAAGGAAAAATAAAAAATCATCAATACAAATATCAACGTCAGCATTTTATCAAATTGTGAAAGAGGTCCGATGAAGAAGGCAAAGACAGAAATCATGAAGAACTCTTCAATACCAACATCTACTTCAGCATTTTATCCACCGTACATTTGGTCTAAAGGTCATTAATCAACTTCCAACGGTTTGAAGATGTAGATGATTTGCCAGGTCTTGCAAAGTAAATTGAGAGTAATGACAAATAATTAGCATCTTTATTTCACCACAAATAACGAGAAAGTTGTTTTACCGTCCAACCGGACCAATATTGCGGAGCCTTGCAAAAATCTAAGCAACGAGTGTTCTCCTCATTGTTAATGTTTTCCAACTGATCTTTGTTTTAGGACACCAACAATTAAGAGGTTATTTTTGTAGCAAAAAATCAAAGCAATAAAGACTGCTCACCTCCATATGAATATTATCCAGCTGATCAACCGTGTGCACACCCTTCCGGTGGAAAATGTCAATGTATTGCTTGAAGCCCCGCATTGACAACCACCTGTAGCAAAGAGAGAGGGAGAAGGGGGAGGGTTTAGGAATTTTATCCACCATAATCACATCGTGACGCAATTTAACCAATTATTTCAAACTGATTCAAAATATATGTATAAATTAATATGAGCAAAGAAAATTAGGCTTCCGAGAGATTCGAACTGGAGACCTACCAACTGAGCCTGAAAGCTCTTATGATGGTTTTTCATAATTTACAAATTTTAACCAATTTACATTTAAATATTTGGACACACTGTGTAAAGCCCGACCCTAACCTCCTCCTATAATAACACACAAGTGACAAATCAGTATATTTACGTTCAGTATAGAATATAGCTGCTGTATGAAGCCGAGGGAGCATCTTGAATGTTAACAAATACTACGAGAGAGGAAAAAGTAGACTCACCCATATACGCTGGGATCATGGTTGTTGTTTGCGGTTGAGCACGGGGTAGGGGTTGGAAGTCCAAAGCCCTGGCTGGCTGGATGGGCGTCTACCTCCATGCCCATGTTGGGACCATCGGCTTCATCTGATCAAACGGGAGAAGAAATTAAATTAGAGATTTTAAATGGTTGCTGTCTTGATTGTGACAATTTTTGTAAACATTTCCCTCCGTTACCATCATCAATTACAAATGGCCTGGATTCACAAAGGAGGTTTGTACAAACCATGGTCTGGTTTAAACCATGGTCTACATCTATGGAGTGCTGCTCGTAGACAAGCGAAATAATTTCTAATGATATGACTGCAAGTGCTTGCTAACCAGCACATTTCACCATGTGAGAAGACAAACATTTATTTGGTCCATTTTGTAAAGGTGTACCAGCAACATTGTTAACAAGTACGGAGTTTACATTCTTTCTCCATCAGTTTACAAATGGCACTCCATAGATGTAGACCATGGTTTAAACCATGGTTTGTACAAACCTCCTTTGTGAATCCAGGACAGAAAATACATGTGTAAAGATATTGGCCCATATTCACAAAGGAGGTTTGTACAAACCATGGTTTAAACCATGGTTTACATCTACGGAATGCCAATTGTAAACTGATGGAGAGAGAATGTAAATTCCTTACTTGTTAACAATGTTGATGGTACACATTCTCTCTCCATCAGTTTACAATTGGCATTCCATAGATGTAAACCACGGTTTGAGCCATGGTTTGTACAAACCTCCTTTGTGAATACGGGCCATTGTCCTTCCAAGACTTCAAGACGAATTTACGGTGGCAGCAACCGTTATGATTATTAGTATTTAGATAAATTCAGCAGCTCAAATGGCTCAATCAAGATGATCTCTTCAATTAATGTTTCTTACATTTTTGACAACCACAATGTTGTTAAATAATGTTAAAAATACAGTCAAACCTTAAATATATTAGCGGCCACCTGTCTATAGCGGCCAGCCTGCCTATAGTGGCAATCGGAGAGGGGAAAACAATGCTATGGAACCTGTCCATTAGAGGCTGCCTGTGTATAAGTGGCAATTTTTCTAGTTTCCCTTTAATAGGTGGTCACTACAAACGGGTTTGACTGTGTATATAAAATGACATCTAGAGAACTAGCAAATGGTACCTTTGGCTCTGCCAGATCTCCTGTCCGGCACATGATGCTGCTGGAGGTTGTTGGTGGACGTGGTGGGAATGTGGTAAGCTTCCTGGTGGTTGGCAAAATGCTGTTGTGGCTGGTCGCTGAAGGACACATGACGCAACTGCGTCATCTGTGGTGGTGGCGGCTGGTGGTTTGCTTGCGGGTGCAATTGGCCATCTTGATTGTTCAGTTGTTGTTGCTGCTGTTGAGTCTGTGGCAGATGACTGTGGCTTTGCGGATGTTGTTGCTGCAAGTTGTTTGGGTGTTGTTGTAAGTTATTCGGGTGCTGGTGCAAGTTGTTTTGCAGTTGCTGAGGCTGAGCGGGATATGTATGAGTCCTGCTCAGCGATGGGGGCGGGGTGGCACCGGTATTCCCCTGCGACGTGGAGGGTGGGGAGGAGTGGATGGAACTCACCCGGGGAAGGTTTGGCAAGCCGTTTGGCAACTGATATCTGTTAATAAAAGAGAAGAGAAAGTTTCAATCACTGATGTTTGTGTAAATATGTATCTTGTTTACTTGGCTCATTCAAGATGATCTCTTATCATTGTTTGTTTCTATTTTTTTCCTACAACTCCCCAAACCAATGGGGGTGGAGTGCACCAGTATTCTCCTGTCCCTGCGATGTGGAGGGTGGGTGGGCTCACCCGGGGAAGGTTTGGCAAGCCATTTGGCAACTGAAATCTGTCAATAAAAGAGAAGAGAAAGTTTCAATCACTGATGTTTGTGTAAATATGTATCTTGTTTACTTGGCTCAATCACAATGATCTCTTATCATTTTTTTATTAAATTTTTTTTTCTACAAATCCCCAAACCAATGGGGGTGGAGTGCACCAGTATTCTCCTGTCCCTGCGACGTGGTGGGTGGGGAGGAGTGGATGGAACTCACCCGGGGAGGTTTGGCAAGCCATTTGGCAACTGAAGCCTGTTATTAAAGAGAAGATTTCAGTTTCAATCACTCATATTTATAAGAACGATGTAAGGCTCAGATTAGCCTACCCATGGAAAGGAAGTTGTGTCATCATAAATTCATATCATGCTACTTAGTAACAAGGCATTAGTTAGGTCTGTTTTACTATAATCCAAATTCATATCATGCTATTTAGTAACAAGGCATTAGTTAGGTCTGTTTTACTCTAATCCGGAGGAGATTGTGCAAGCCATTTGGTAACTGTAACTGTAACAATAGTAGCCGAAAGCCAGTTTCATTGTCCTTTAAATAGATTTTGGAAAGCTGCCTTATTGCAAAAGGTGGTTGTGTTATAATGCAAGACTCAAATCTTTGGCACAATGTTTTGGAAGGGAAGATGTGTTGCTAATGTGCAGCACTGCTTTATGACAGTCACTTGCAGTGTTTGCTCATTTACAACACATCTTCCTTTCCACCAGCATATAATTATGCACATATGAATTATGACATTGGCCTGTATTCACAAATGAGGTTTGTACAAACCATGGTTTAAACCATGGTTTACATCTATGGAATGCCAATCGTAAACTGATGGAGAGAGAATGCATATTCCTTACTGGTTAAAAATGTTGATGGTACACATTCTCTCTCCATCAGTTTACAATTGGCATTCCATAGATGTAAACCACGGTTTGTACAAACCTCCTTTGTGAATACGGGCCATTGTGTCTAGTTTACCTAATTGCTCGCTAAGGTAATAATATATGTTTTACCTAGTTTTTATTATTACATTTTACTTTAAATGTTTAATGTATACAGTGAAACCTCATTATAACAAGCACCTTGTACCAAGGCTAGAAACCTGGACCTGTGAAAAAAATCTTGCTACATCAGGTACCTCGTTATAAGGAGGGTCCATTGTATAAAATAATATACACATGTTCAGTAGTTTTGTGATTTCAAGAGTCTGAAATCAAATGTGGTGATTTTTTAACAAGATAGTGTTGTGTTAAGAATCAGATTCATCTTTTATTAACACTGGCCTACTGCCCTAGGGCCACTCAATTTTGAGGTGGCCAAATTATTTAAATTTTGAGCCAGCAAAAAACAACAACAAACATTTGCACAGACATCAGCCAAAAGATAGAGGGTAGTAATTTTGTAAGACAATGGTTTCTTATTTCGTGACCAATTTGCTTGAAGTTTCTCAACATTTGTCCTCCTATTCAAATTTGCTCAAAGTTTCTTAAAATGTTTCCTCCTGTTCCGTGAAAATAAAAGAATTTTCCAGACCGGTCCGTGCAAGAATGTCTATTTAATTAAATTCTATTTCATTGCGAAGTAAAGGGGCTAAAAACAAACAAAGAGTTACTACACGGTTCAACAATTAAAAATAGATTTTCTTGTACAAATTGTCCTTTATTTACACATTTACAAAATATGTCCAAACAAATGTGACATAAATAGAAGAATGAAGAAAAATCAAATGAGATTTTAAAACTCTTGTTCCCATAACAGAATAAAATAAATGTTCTGTGTTAATTTGTGTTAATAACCAGTATAAATGTATACAAATGAAAATCCATATCAAGTAAACATGATAGGCAGTTGTTGCAAGACAAAAGGCAGTATTAAATAATAATGAAAAGAATATCTCTGAATCTATACGAGTTATAAAAATACATAATGAAGGTAAAATCAGGAATATGATTACCCAAATTTAATAAAAGTATAATACATTTTTACAAAACATAAAATATAGAATTTAAAATATTTAATGAGGCAGCAGCATAAACTCTGTAGAACACCAAATATTCCTCAAAATGTCACCCATAAAGTCTTTTTGGAAGACTTGACCATTACACATGTGAAAACATGTCACAAAGAGTAAAAGATATACAAATGTAAGTAAAATTAATAAGTCTTTGTTTTGTTATTTTGTATTTTATACAAATGTTTATAAAACAGCAATGCGGACAACATGCATTAAATGGCCACTATTTTCTATTCAATTTCTATCAAAAGTTAATTACGTCACAAGACATGATATCCCTTAATGATGAAGTGAAGTCAACACGTTCATGATTCCATTTAATTTACTAAATATGAATTAAATACAATTATAATTTGTATTATGTCTGAACAATAATGATATAAGTCTACATTATATCAGCTTGGCTTTACCCCATTCTACTCCAAACTTGACTCCTGGCCATAACTCAAACCCTAATCCTAATCCCTAATCATGATCCTCTAAATGATAGAAGTCTACATTATATCAGCTTGGCTTACCCCATTTTACTCCAAACTTGACTCCTGGCCATAACTCAACCCCTAATCCTAATCCTAATCCCTAATCATGATCCTCTAAATGATAGAAGTCTACATTATATCAGCTTGGCTTACCCCATTTTACTCCAAACTTGACTCCTGGCCATAACTCAACCCCTAATCCTAATCCTAATCCCTAATCATGATCCTCTAAATGATAGAAGTCTACATTATATCAGCTTGGCTTACCCCATTTTACTCCAAACTTGACTCCTGGCCATAACTCAACCCCTAATCCTAATCCTAATCCCTAATCATGATCCTCTAAATTCTGAAATCGCCAGTAGACCAAATAGGAATAGACAAAGAAGAATGTTACCATCTAAACCTTGGGACCAACTTCTTATAAATGATACCATGGGCGTCGATACTTACGTAATACCCATTCATCAAGGGGGGATGGATGAATGGATCATCCCCCCCTGATCAATGGGTATCAATGACAGATCGACGCCCGTGAATGATACATAAAGATAGTGTTTTAACATTCTTAAATTCACGGGAAGTATGTACTGTTTGAATACATATTAATATTTTAATACAGACATTATAAGATAGTGTTTTAACATGCTTAAATTCAAGGGAAGTATGTACTGTTTGAATACATATTTTCTGGACAATCCATACAAAACAAAAGCTGCATATAGTTTGCATAGTTCAGCTGCTCTCATTTACTACTGAATTATTTAAAGTGAAACCCTCACTCACTTCCTTTAGTACTTTCTAAAGTACTCCTTTTCTTCAGTACTACATGCACATGCAAAATGTGGGCATTTTGAATATATAATTTTCTGAATAGGAAAAAAGTTTGGATTTGCATGGTATCTTCTATGTTAAATTTATTTATATCATAAATCCAAAATCTATATCTGCTCTACAAAAATTGTCAAAAAAATGAGTATCATATAATAAATACATTCATTTATTTATTTTGTCTTTTTCTTCATTTATTTATTCATATTTTTTTTTCTTTCTTCATACAAGGAAGTCACTTCAAGGAAGAGCCCTGATATGATGGAAATCTCATAATTTCTCATGCAGATCATGTGAAACAGAGGCAGCAGTTATTGCTGCAGATGAATGTACGTCATTCGGAAGTGGTTGAGGAAAATGAGCACAAATGGAGACCACTTTTGAAGTGGTCAACAACAAAAATGAACTTGCAAGCAGAGGCAGAAATTCCCCAATCCTTCTTGGTTCTTTCTTTCATGTTAGAATCTTCCCAGCTTGAGTACAATCCTCTAGCCAGACGGGTCAATTTTTCTTATGAAAACATCAAAACGAGTCTACAAATAACAAAAAAATGTTTGCTTCTCGTTTGCTCGTCCTTGGTCTATACTGGTAGAACCAGGCAAGTTAACACGAATCGTTTCACAAGATGGATCTACTTTTCTTCTGATCACGACGAAATGACTCTACTATTGACAGACAGTTGACCCATTTGAAACGTCAAAACCCTTCCCCTCCTTACAATAACTCATACCTGCGGTGTAGTTCTATTTAGAACCTATAGAGGTATTCGGTTTGGGAAACTTTTATACATGCCACCTGCTGGGGGCCCCTAGAGCCCCCCAGTTACAGCGCGTGCGCACTGCACGCAGTAAGGAAGTAGGCCGAATTTCAGGGGTGAATGCTGTGCATAAGCATGCCTCGGGATGGGAGAAAAGTGCGTGCGGATGCCATAACTTGTAGAGAACCCCCCAGTCATTGCGTTAGCACGTAGAGGGCTCACTTCCATGAAAGGCCGCTCGAATACCTCTATAGCTAAAGAAAGAATAACAATCCTTTCCAGGACTACCAAAGTCCTTTTTAGGATTCTCCAATCCCTTCATTCTTTCATGGCGCTACTTTAAGCCTACTGTATAAAATGTAACCAGCTATAGCAAAACCCTGCACCTGTTGGTAATTCATGTCTTGGAGAAATGGATATTTTAAGTTCTCACACAGTAATTCAAAACAATTCCACACATTTCAGTGAGTGACAATACAAACTCAAACTTTGGTTAGTAACGTTACAAAAAAAGGACATGGACTTTTCATGATTCCTTGTGAAAATTATTTCTCGTAAACAGGAGTCATCTGAAACAAATTTGTATTACTACACCATTGGCAGTGACTTGGTAAGTGATGTGATGTATCAAATATTGAAATATGTCTTTTTGGTTTTTGTATAGTAACGTTACAGTTTGTCCGTCCAAATAAAAATGATGTTTTTAGCATAATATGCATTTCAAATTCATAGAGGAGACACTGGTTGGTGTAATATGAAGTGTTTTACAGTATCCAAAAGAAAAAAATGAAAAAGAAATTGTCCATTTCTTTAAAATCCTATAAAAGTGTGTTTAAAGCATGTGTAGTCCCACATGTGCCATTTCATGTATAGTTCTGTTTCTCCGTAACGAGGACACGACAGTGTGATTTAAAAGTGGGAAATTAAAGCTCTCTCTGTTTAATTGTGATTCCTGAGATAAAGAAGCTTGAAAAAGAACCAGATTTGAGAAAAATGAAATAGAAGATTGGGTTGAATGTCCCTCTAATCATGGAATAGCCCATTTTGATTTCTATCGACAAGTGCAGGGTTTTGCTATAGCCGGTCACTCCACGGAGGACAAAAACATTTGATCTTCAATGGCTGACCTCAGCCATCCTTGATCTTTTCTGGTTAATACGGTCTAGTTCACGACAAATCTTTGAGCCAGATGACCTACTATTCAATTTCCAACAAAACAAATGACTCTGCCACCAAAAATGTGAACATGTTTGCAACATTTCTAGAACAGCATGCAGACGGACAAAAAGAGTTAACTAGATGGATCTTCGATTGCGCGCAATCAAATATTATGCCTCCGCTATCACGCGATTTTAATATGCCCAAATTAACATGCACTGATTTAATTTTTCTTATATTTTGAGTCCTGTGACCTTGACCACATGATCCCAATCTTTGATGGCTCCCTAAAAAACAGTCAGGTACCAAGTTTGATTGAAATCTGACATTTAGTTCTTGAGATTTTGGTATTACAAGCTTTTTTGCATACATGTATAATGAGTCCTGTGACCTTGACCTCAACCTCATGACCCCAACATTTTATGGCTACGTTGACTCTTTATGATACAGGTACCGAGTTTGATTGAAATCTGACATTCAGTTCTTGAAATTTTGCAATTACAAGCCATTTTCGCATACATATTGAGTCATGTGACCTTGACCTTTGACCTCATGACCCCCCAAATCTAATCAGATCAGTGGCACCCCGATATGTACACTCATACCTAGTATGTAATTGATCCGTCAACCGGTTCTTGAGATATCGCAAGAACGAGGCATTTTTGCACATACATTGATTCCTGTGACCTTGACCTTTGTCCTCATGAACCCCAAAATCTAATCAGATCATTGCCACCCCAATATCTACACTAATACCAAGTTTGAATTTGATCCGTCAACCAGTTCTTGAGATATCGCGAGAACGAGGCATTTTTGCATATATATTGAGTCCTGTGACCTTGACCTTTAACCTCATGAACCCCAAAATCTAATCAGATCATTGCCACCCCAATATCTACACTAATACCAAGTTTGAATTTGATCCGTCAACCAGTTCTTGAGATATCGCGAGAACGAGGCATTTTTGCATATATATTGAGTCCTGTGACCTTGACCTTTAACCTCATGAACCCCAAAATCTAATCAGATCATTGCCACCCCAATATCTACACTAATACCAAGTTTGAATTTGATCCGTCAACCAGTTCTTGAGATATCGCGAGAACGAGGCATTTTTGCATATATATCGAGTCCTGTGACCTTGACCTTTGACCTCATGACCCCTAAAATCTAATCAGATCATTGTCACCCCAATATGTACACTCATACCAAGTTTGAAATTGATCCGTCAACTGGTTCTTGAGATATCGCGAGAACGAAAACGGGACGTACGGACGGACGTACGGACGGACGTACGTACGGACGTACGGACGTACGGACGGACGGACGGACGGACAACCCGAAAACATAATGCCTCCGGCCACTTCGTTGGCGGAGGCATAAAAATCTTTCTTTTCTCAGTCCGGGGGGGTGTTTCACACAGATTATAAGTTGAACTTAACTCTAAGTTGGACTTTAAAAATATGGAGAGCCGTTAGTTTCTTTGAAAATTGTTGTAAAAGTCCTTTTTTCGAGGGCATAAAATGTTGATTCAAAGCAGTCATATTTTCTGTTATCAAGGAGATTTCCTTGTATTTATGCAAAATTCATGAAATCTTTTAAATATTTGCCTTTTCGCTTTCAAATGTCTTATTCCATGGCTACAAATGGCTTTCAATAATAGTTAAGTCAGGATCTTTGTGAAACACCCCCAGGTCTTTTTGCGGGAGAATCAGTCAAGGTCGTGTTGGATCCTGAAGTCAGGTGGTTCTACTCGTTTTCAAAGAAGGACATTTTACTACAAAAACATTTGCAACATTTCAGTGCAGCATGCTGAGTTTTGCCGACAGACAAAAAGGACTAGTATCGGGTGAGCTTGTGTCAGATACACAGAGATGCCAACCTTCACAAACCAAAAAAAGTATTCTGAGCTCTAAAAAACAGTATTTTGGACAAAAAAAAAGTATTTTCAGTACGGCCAACGTATGAGGTAAAAAATCATATTTTTTCACGAAGTTATTTTCGCACAGCAAAAATACTCTTTACGTTTGCGTTAATATAAAAGTTGATTCAGTCAATCACACAGCGTTTTATGAGTTTGTTTCGTTTATTTCTGATATATTTCAAATTTATAACTTTAATAATAGTTTTTCAGGGTTCAACCTAATTTTTTTTTTTTTTTTTTTTTCCCCCCCTTCAAAAAACTACATAGAGACTCAAAATGTTAGAGAAATTTTACAACAGCCCGTTCCTGTTTCGTCTTTCCCCGGTAGAATCGGTTGAGCTTGTGTCGGATCCTGCAGCCTGCTTGGGTCTACTCTTTGTTTTGTAAAAACATAAAGACTCTGCTACAAAAAATGTGTACAACATTTCACAACAGCACGTTGAGAGATAAAAACTGCTAGAGAGGGCTCTACATTTGTTTCTCGTTTCCCCATTCCGTTTTCGTCTTTTTCCGGTAGAATCGGTCGAGCTCGTGTCGGATCCTGCAGCCAGTTGGGGAAACGAGAAACAAAAAGAAACCCACTTGTAAAGCAAGAAACATAAACATACTCACATGTTTTTTTCCCTCTCTTTTGGAAGAGTTCCAGGGCTAAAATGTCTACTTTACACTTCCATCTTTTCATCACATTCACAAGAGAAATAGGACGCAACACCCCTGAACAAATCACTACTGCCTTCTCTCTGCAATTTTGCATCCGAAATGCCCCCCAAAACAGTTAAGTTGTATGTAGTACAAACTTTAAGATGCCAGTTAGAGGTGCGCGTGCTTGAAAACTAGCCTTCCAAAACTTCAGAACAAATCATGTGGAAGAACAACAAATACAGTCACACCCGTCTTAGTGTCCACCTGCCTACAGTGGCCACCAAAAGTTATCCCTTGCGGGGAAAATATTACGCAAAGACATCAGTCACATCACCTTTCTACAGTGACTACTTTTCATGTTTCCCTAAGGTAGTCACTATAGACACTTTTAGGCAATCTCTCAAAAAAGCATGGGACAGGTTTCGGGTTTCAAATTTCCTTTTAGATTTGTACGATTAAAGTGTTCAGATATTGAATTATCCACTGGACCGCAGAAACCGTGTCCTCGTTACTCGGCCATATAACGTCCATTTAACTTGAAATTTTCACACAACACCCAGTGGACATTTCAGATAACAACACTATACATTGTATCAACCACTCATCACTTTTTGCACATGTCAACAAAGTTACTAGATCCCTTTAACTGTATAACCAAGAAAAGAGTGAGTGAACTTACTGTTGGTTGATCTGCAACTGCTGTTGCCGATACTGGGAGACTTGTGATGGGGTGACATAGTCCATCAGGTCAAGACTCTCCTTGAACTTCATCAGTAGTTCGTACTTCTCTCTCCCGTGGATCTGAACACGAGATTTAAAATGAATTGAGCGAATAGCAATGAGTCTTGTACCTTTGTCTTTGAGTAAGGGTGACAAAGTCCATCAGATAAAGACTCTTGATCAGATGTCTGTAATTCTCTATCCCACAAATCTGAACGACAACGGGACATTTTAAAATGAAGCAAAATGAAGCAGATCACAGAAATAAACATTTTATCAACCCTTCGTCACTTTTTGCATGTCAGCATGGTTACTAGATCCCTTAAGGGTTAAGCATTTTTATTGTGCATTGTCATATAATGCATTAAAAGCCCCAAGTGAAACTTACCACCATGTGAAAGACCTCATCGTCTACCTTTCTCTTCTTTGTGAAGGATGTCAACCCCACCGTAGTCGTAACTTTGCTCGCACCTGTTCAAGCAAAATTAAATAAACATAGGTACAGTCAAACCGGTCTACAAAGACCACAATAAGAGCAGGTATATGAGAATAATTGATCTTTACAGACAAGTAAAATGGACTTCATACAATCCTAGAAGTTAACTTGTTTGCCTTGTGGCCCAGTCAGGCGAGTATAATCAAAGAATTGTTCATGTTGGGCCTGAAACCGGAACCCGGTGGCTCCAAACAGGCCTGTGCTTATTCGAGCACTGCTTTATAGAAAGGTGGTCTCTACAGGGCTGTATGTCACGACTGGTTAAATTGCTTCCCCCCCCCCCCACCCCCCTTGCGGTCCCTCCCTGGACAAGCACACACCCTCGCATCCAGGAGTAGGACCTCGCATCAGGGGTCTGTTGCCAATTTAGAGCATGCTTGATAGAAAAAGTTGGTCTTTACGGGGGTCTTTGTAAGACTGGTTAGAAAACAAAATCCAAACAATCTCACCTCTCTTCAGGGGTTTCTTCTGTGGGGTTTTGGCCTTCTCAAACTGCTTCTCCCTCCCCCTTACCGGTCCCTCCCTGGACAAGCACACACCCTCGCATCCAGGACCTGGCGCCCCAACACATGGCCCGTCCTGCCAGGATGAGAACAAGAGATAAACAATAATTGTTATCATAGGATAATTATAAATGCAATTTATAAATATACAGTGTAGATTTCAAGGAAGTACTGGGAGGGGGAGGGGCATACTCAATTTCTTCTAAGGTTATGATCATCTAGATCTTTCGTAGGTTGAGGCTCAAACACAAGAAAAAAATAATGAAAAATTTAAATCCTTACAAGTATTAAGGTGATAACTAAGTGAATTAACCTACCAATGCGCCAAAGGAAGAACTTAAATACTAAGTTTCTGCTAGTAGTAACCAGTACAAGGTTTTTCGGGGGGGGGGGGGGGGGGGGTGAAAGGGTATAAGTTAGGTTGTGTGTGTGTGTGTTGGGGGGGGGGGGGGGGTACCTAGGGTCGCTCTCTAGAATGATGAATAACTGTACCTTCCTCCCATTAAGACCACCAATGAACTTCGAAGGTGAAGAACTGAAACACGAACAAAAGATACTTCGAAGCTAAGATCATTCTTGTGGAACCAGTATAAGGGGGGGGGGGGGGGGGGGGGGGGGGTGAAAGGGGAGAAGTAAGTGTAAGTGTGTCTGTTGTAACGCTGTTAGGTAAACAAAAAATCCCGGCCCGTTCTCGGATCGTTAGAATTCTATATCGCTAACGAGATCTCGGATCGGATCGGATCTCGGAGAAAAAAAATATTGCAATTTGCTCTGAAAAAATGCAGCGTTGTAGACTCATCTTTCTTGTTTTATATGGCAAAATATTATAATAATGACGTTTCGAGGCATGTACATATCAATTTTTACGGAAAAATAATATTCAGATTATTCAGAGTTTCGCAAGAAAAGTATATTTTCGATGGTTTGTTTCGATCGCACCACACGTTTCACAGAAACTCAACCCGCCAATCGCGTGGAAAAACCGCGCTTGTGAGCCCACTGCCGGGCCACTGCCTCAAAAATCGGCTATAAATTACCCTTTTAGGGAACCACACAATTCTGGTAATCTACTTACATGATAACATGGCATCTGAAAGCCGAACAGAATACAAAATAACCCCCCAAATCAAAGGACAAAACTGCTGAATTATCGATATATTTCCAAAGAAAAAAATCGGATTACGGACGGCTAGGCCTCGAGAGAACTCCAATGAGTTAGCTATATAGCTTGCATGCACATATATGCAACAAGTTATTAGGCGTTAATTTGGTCGTATTACTTTGCGTGTGTTATGGTGAACGTTTTTTCTTACGCGAGATCCATCCGCCGAAAATTGGGGAATTCCCGGCGGCGGATCTATATCTGCACACGCAATTATACAAGCAAACGGGAGCGGTGTAATATTTTTTATCGATATTTTGCGCAATTGTTTTCATTGCTTAGGGGCATATTTTTGTTTCCGCCCAGCTATCAAACGCCAAGAAATCATGTAAGTAGAATATCAGAACATTTTTAAATGTGCAAATGACAATAAAACGTATTCAGAGCCACATTTTGAATGTACTGGCTTATTAGCTCGATCATACAGACATCCAACAGACGTCTCCCCTCGAGTATCGGCGTAACTTTGATTGCACATCCGTCCACAACATCGTTCAAATGACTAGCAATTTCGCGCATCCTGTTCAATTTTCGACTGCAAAATGAACTGACGAACCATGAATTTCTCCAAAATAACCACTCATAAAGTAAACAATTTGATTTCCCCATTTCTTTTTTAAATTACACTACTTAATGGACTGTCAAACATACACATGTTCAATTATCACTGGAGGAAAATGGGTCGGCAAAATCTTCCGATATTTTCTACCGAGAAAAAATATTTCTCGGATCCGTCTCGGAATCGGCTCGGAAGCCATTACCGCCGGGATCTCGGATCGGATCCGGATCGGATAACAGCATTAGTCTGTTGATGTGTACGTGGAAGGGGGTGGGGGTTGTACTTACTCAGTCTCTAGAGTGATGAACCAGCTGAATCTTCCTCCGGTTCAGTCCTCCAACGCACGAGATGAAGCACTTAAAAGTAAACAGGTACTTGGAGAACTCGGTCCCTACTGGTGGTGCTGTATAGGTACGCGGAGGCTGCATCGCCCTGTCCTGTCGTCCGTGTCGTACAGCTGTTGGGGGGTCGCTGCACATCACTAGATGATGGGCAGAGAGCTCTGGAGGTGGGGGCGACACATAACAATAATGATAATAATGATAATGAAACTGATAATGATAATGATATTAATATTAATATTAATAATAATAACAGTGATAATAATAATATTAATAATAATAATATTAATGATAATAATGATAAAAGTCATAATGATAATAACAATAATGTTTTGATTTACATAGCGCCTAATATATACAGCCTTGGAAAAAATTATTAGTATTAGACCAAGCACTTTTTGATCAATTTGTTCAAAGTTTTTATGCTATTTTGTCAATTATATAATATTTGAAAGAAAAATTAGTTAATGATATACCCACATGTTTTCTGCCCATTTAATCCATTGACTATACCCCCTTTCATATTTTATGAACTTTAGTTTCTTTAAAATGTAATTAAAGTGACAAAATAGTGTAAAACATCTAAAAACAAAGAGCATAAAGTGCTTGGTCTAATAATTTTCCAAGGCTGTATCTCATCTCCAAACGGTAGGCTCTGGAGGTGGGGGGTGACAAATGGAAAGAGTTGATTATCACGATAAAATACCATATGGCAAGTTGACGAGGGTAGTCAAGCCCTTGGTATAATGGCGCTAATGCAGTTTCACACCCCTTTTTTTGTTTTTTGCATCACTTCAAATTCAACTAAATTAAAACTTTAATCAATGGTTTTGGTTGCGATCGCGGCTCCAAAATTTGTGTACTTCGTGGTCGTAAAATCGAAGTTAGCAGGACTTCAAGAGAAGCTATGCCTCTAGCCAGGGTTGTCTTGCGAGTGAAAAGAGTACCGTACTCCTGCGCGGCGCGCGCGCATCGTACCGGTTACATCTGTAGCTCAAATGGTTGGCCGTATGATCATTTTATTCTTTTTTTTTCAGATTTAGAGCCACCGTACATCGCCCAAGCTACAGAGGTAAAATGTACGGCGTGCGCGCACACCGCCCTGCAGGATTACGACAATCTCTCCAGTCGCAAGTCACCGGCATCTAACGGCAAAGCCGGCCACTCTTGAAGCCCTGCTAACTTCGATTTTACCCGGCCGCGAAGTACGAACATTTCGGAGCTGCGATCGCAACCAAAACCATCAATTAAAGTCATAAAAAATGATTTAAATGTTGACCAAAATATTACAACAGACCATCGAGGGATAAGGGAAGAGTACAGTGAGTAATAGTAAATACGAACAATTTATTTGAGTTTGAAGTGATGCAAAAAAGAAACAAACTAGATGGATCTTCGACTGCGCGCAGTCGAAATTATGCCTCCGCTATCACGCGATTTGAATATCCAGCCTAAATTGATATGCACTGAATTAATAAAAAAAATTATATTTTTCATATATTTTGGGTCCTGTGACCTTGACCATATGACCCCAACCTTTGATGGCTAAATTGGCTCCCTAAGAAACATTCAGGTACCAAGTTTGATTGAAATCAGACATTTAGTTCTTGAGATTTTGCCATTACAAGCCATTTTCACATATATATTGAGTCCTGTGACCCTTGACCTTATGACCCCTAAAATCTAATCAGATCATTGCCACCCCAATATGTACACTCATACCAAGTTTGAAATTGATTCGTCAACCGGTTCGTGAGATATCGCGAGAATGAGCGCATTTTTGCATATATATCGAGTCCAGTGACCTTGACCTTTGACCTCATGACCCTAAAATCTAATCTGATCATTGTCAGCCAATATGTACACTCATACCAAGTTTGAAATTGATCCGTCAACCGGTTCTTGAGATATCGCGAGAACGAGGCATTTTTGCATATATATTGAGTCCTGTGACCTTGACCTTTGACCTCATGACCCCTAAAATCTAATCAGATCATTGTCAGCCCAATATGTACACTCATACCAAGTTTGAAATTGATCCGTCAACCGGTTCTTGAGATATCGCGAGAACGAGGCATTTTTGCATTAGGTCATGTGTCATGAGGTCGCCTCCTTTTGCGTTACATGCCGATTTGGGCTTCTGCGGGACAATGTTTCAGTTGAGAGCAAATATTTTCTGAAGAACTCCCCCTATCCTATCAAAAGTATACATTTTCTGAAAGGAAATTTCACAAGGAATCCAAATATGCACCCAGAAATAACACTAGGTGTATACTTATTTTGTTATAAAATCAAAATATGAAATTTTGTTTCCAGTTACAGAGGTCAATATTTTCCATGATAATTTTTCCTGAGGTAGCTCTAGACAACTAATGATAATGTTTTCATGCAGAGCACACTTAGACCTTTACAGCAATATAATATTGTATGGGGTTCATGATTATTTTGTGTGAGATATTTTCACTCATACTTTATGAAAAAATGCAAAAAAATAATCAATAATTTTCACTATGTAAGAGTCACTAAAGGATTAAATATAGAGGGCAGGCCTAATTGTATTGAGAAATGATAAAGTTTGATAAGTAAGCTTTAATATGATACCAAATTAGTAGTTTACACCAAGTATTAGTGAAGAAATTAACGTTATTAAAAAAAATGCACAAAACGTTTCAGTCCAGATTGTGCCCCCAGCCCCCCATAGAGTTTGTACAGGTAACCCCCAATTTTCTGTGTTTGTGTTGATTTAGTTTAAAACAAACAAGCAGAAACACTTTTCAATGATCAAACATTATAGTTCAATGTTAAGCTTTCATTTGATACCTACATTGTAACTATACATCTAGTTTTGACAAAGATATTAACGTTTTAAGAAAAATTGCACTTCGAGAGGCATTTTCCCATAGACTTTGTACACGGGCGCCGCTTCCTGCGGCGCCGCTTCTGCGCCACCCTCTGGCTCCAACATTCAAATAGCTGTACCTCCACTTTGGAAGGAGGTATACATTTAAAACTTTGCATAAACGTAGCACTCTCATAGCTCTTTAAAATGATACCAAATTTGTTAAAAAAAGGTTTCTGGTTTTGAAAAAATAAAGAAAATGGTAGTAAAAAAACCCAAATGTAACGGCGCCACCCTATTTGGAGGCGAGTTCATGACGCATGACCATATATATTGAGTCCTGTGACCTTGACCTTATGACCCTAAAATCTAATCAGATCATTGTCACCCCAATATGTACACTCATACCAAGTTTGAAATTGATCCGTCAACCAGTTCTTGAGATATAGAACAAGACATTTTTGCAAATTGAGCCCTGTGACCTTGACCTTTGACCTCATGAACCCCAAAATCTAATCGGATCATTGCCACCCCAATATGTACACTCATACCAAGTTTGAAATTGATTCGTCAACCGGTTCGTGAGATATCGCGAGGACGAGGCATTTTTGCATATATATTGAGTCCAGTGACCTTGACCTTTGACGTCATGACCCCTCAAATCTAATCAGATCATTGTCAGCCCAATATGTACACTCATACCAAGTTTGAAATTGATCAGTCAACCGGTTCTTGAGATATCGCGAGAACGAGGCATTTTTGCATATATATATATATTGAGTCCTGTGACCTTGACCTTTGACCCCTAAAATCTAATCAGATCATTGTCACCCCAATATGTACACTCATACCAAGTTTGAAATTGATCCGTCAACCCGTTCTTGAGATATCGCGAGAACGAAAACGGGATGTACGGACGGACAACCCGAAAACATAATGCCTCCGGCCACTTTGTTGGCGGAGGCATAAAAAGAGGTGCGAAACTGCATTAGCGCCAGTATAAGTCTCCATATATCCACACATCTCTGCATTTGGGGGGACAAGTTTTGAATGGTTTCGTGGTACAACATGAACTTACTGCCTACTGGCCCTAACTGGTTAGGGCAGTTTACATACCCCAAGGCAAGTCGATCAGGGTAAATCTAGCCCTTGGTTATATAACAAACATTCTCCATATATCCAAACGCATGTATTTTAGAAGGCAAGTTCATGGTACAAAGTAAACTTACCGCCTACTGGCCCTAGATGGTTTGGGCATCGAGTCACATTTTCAGCCAGATTCTCCGCCTGCTTGAAAATGGGGAGTACGCGGATGTAGCAGTTTGGTGGTGGGGGGCTGGTAGTTTTGAACTGGATAGGACAGCTCTTGTCTCTGTCCACAAAGAGTTTCTGGAGTATCGCAGAGTACTGCAGGAAAACAAAAACAGCGAGTGAAAAGTACCGTAAATCTCAGTGTATAAGACGCACTTTTTTTCCGTCATAAAAATTTTCAAAGTTGGGGGTGCGTCTTATACACAGGTACAGCAACAAAAAAAACAAAAAAAATTTGACACCCTGTAGTCATGTTGAATGTGTATAACACTGACAAGAGCTTGCTGTCAGTTGCAGCATTCAGCAACATATACCTTTTTCTCAAACAAAAAATATTGGTTACAGATGTAAACATTTTATTGAGCAGTAATACTGCTGCTAATGAATATTCATACATTCGTGAGCAGCAGTACTAATTCAATATGCAATTTTCTAACCAGTGGTTATAAATTTTGCTGATAATCAAATTTATGTTTTGCTTGAAAAAGCTCAACACACGGATGTAGCAGTTTGGTGGCGGAGGTGGGGATAGTTTTCCAACTCGTTGCACTATGTACACAGTTATAATTTTCCAGTGGATAATTAAAAATCTGAACACTTCAATCCTAATACAAGGTATGAGAGTACCACTAGATCCCTTTAAAAAGGATGAAAGATGCATCACAATGGTGATCCATCGCACATATCGCTAAGTCGATTTCTTATCCTTCGGGTTTGTGTCGGCTTTATGATAGCCTTTATGATAGCCTACCTGATAGGCATCGTGCTGTCTGGCAGGCAGGTTCTACCGGCAGTGTACTAACCGCGATATGCCTAGTTTGAGCGTGCAGCGCGAAGCCTATCGTCAGTCATGAACGTGAAAAGTTTTTTTCTTTATTTGCATTGATTTACACTGACTCTTCGTAGGATTTCTACGAACCCCCTGCAAAGCTATTTCATGAATATTTATGTGACATGGACCAAAATAGGTCAATGAGCGATGAGGCTGTAACGTCATATGAACTCTGTAGTGCATGCAGTGCATGCAGTGGCCAGAGAACTCGGGGCATGCAGTCACACACAGTCACACACAATCTCACACAGCACAGTGCGCTATGCGCTATGCGACATCTCTCTCTCTCTCTCTCTCACACAATTTATCTCTGACTACGGGAACTGGTTGGTCCGAGTTCAAAGTTTATGGCGATTTCAGAATCATGAAGGGAGTGGGTTAAAGACCTCAGTTTAGGCCATAAATTGAGGTCGGTACAAGCGACTCTGTTACCTCATGGTAACGTCATACATACAATAAACATATATGAATAATGATGAGTAAATGACTGATAGGCGGATGCGCTCCGCGCATCGGGTTCGAGATCACCGGTTTTCCGTCTCCATAACGCGATTAGTACTTGCCAGAAAGCTCAGACGCCTATCGGTTAGGCTAGCTTTATGATAGCTTCTGACCATCATGAACATTCAAAGGGGGTTCTGAGACGAACAAACAACCAGCACACGGGCTTTCTAGCTCAGTTGGTAGAGCACCGGTCTAGCAATCCAGAGGTCTTGGGTCATAATACCGGGAAAATCCTATTTTCTTTGCTCATTTTCATTTACACTAGACCAGTACAACCTTTACAATCAAAAATTCATTTGATTAATTCCACTTACAGTCCAACTTATGCTCTTTGCAGCTTGTGACGTTGGCTGGCCCAGGTTGATTTGAAAATCATAGTCTCCGGGATACACAATGCTGCAGAATAAGAAATAGGAAAAGGAAAGTCATTAAAAACTAACAACATTTCAAATTAAAGGGATCTAGTAAACTTTGTTGACATGTGCAAAAAGTGATGAGTGGTTGATACAATGTATATTTTTGTTATTCGATATGTCCACTGGGTGCTGTGTAAAAATTTCAAGTTGAATGCATGTTATATGGCCGAGTAATGAGCAAAAATGCAAAGTGATATTCACCAACTCATTCCAATTGGATTTTGAGGATTTCGACAATGTTACTAAGTCCCTTTAACTCCTTGATTGCCAATGTTGCATATTTGCACCACACAATACACACAAATCTAAGCTTTCTTTGGTTAATTGCTCAATGAAATTTGGTAGCCCAGAGCTAATTTGTTAGTAACCACTGCACAGGCCAGCAGGCCCGTGTAAATGTTGAGCATTGTGTTAAATGTCTGAACTAAATACCAGGCTGGGACCCTTTCATACCATTATCTAGGTTACAACAATATATAACCCTAGGTTGGCAGGACCTGTTGAGGGGAAGCATTAGGGCAATTCCACGGTTAGTAACGTTACATTTGAAAGCATCTTGTACAATATAATAGGATCTTACATAAAGATGCCTGAATATTTTAATTTGAATTTTTGGTACATTCAATACCTCCTGACAAAACCTTCTTCACACAGTAATTAAAAACAATTCCACACATTTCAGTGAGTGACAAAACAAACTCAAACTTTGGTTAGTAACGTTACAAAAAGAGGACATGGAAAAAACAATGTGTCTTTGTGGAAAATATTTCTCGTAAACAGGAGTCATCTGGAATAAATTGTTATTATTAAACCATTGACAGTGTCTTGGCAAGTGGTGTGATGTATAGAATATTGAAATATGTCTTTTTGGTTTTCATAGAAACAACAAAAACCTGGTTAATAACGTTACGGTTAGTAACATTACAGTTTGTCCATCCAAATTAAATTGAAGTTTTTAGCATGGTAATGCAATTTCAAATTCATAGAGGAGACACTGGTTGGTGTAAGGGTTTTACATTATCCAACAGAAAAAACAGAAAAAGAAATTATAACTTTCTTTAAAATCCTATAAAACTGTTTTAAACATGTGTAGTCCCACATGTGCCATTTCATGTACAGTTCGGTTTCTCCGTAACGAGGACACGACAGTGTGATTTGAAGGTGGGAAATTAAAGCTCTGTTTTATTGGGATTCCTGAGATACTGAAGCTTGAAAAGGAACCAGGATTTGAGAAAAATGTAATTGAAAATTGGGTTGAATGTCCCTCTAATCATGGAATTGCCCATTACATTTTAGTAACCCCAGGCAAGGCGGTCTTGTATAAATTTCTAGCATTGCGTTAAAATGTTTGAACTGAATAAGGGGCTGGGACCCATTCAAAATGCTTACTTTGTCGGCAGAACCTGTTGAGGGGGAGCAACAGCATGGTTGAGCACCTGGCACGGTGGAGGGGAGAAGGCAGCACCACAAGGGGGCGGGGTAGTAGCATCGGTCGCTGACTGGTATCCGGTAGAGCTAGGCATGATGGCGCTACCTGCCGACGTCGTATCATTGCCAAACTGTGGGGGTAGCGATTGGTTCAACTCGGCCAAAAACTACAGAGAAAAAAATTGTTAAAATGTGAAATGAATCGATGAATCAATAAAATAAGAAGATGTAAATCAAACTACGGTAAGAAAATATCAAATTGTGCAAGGAAGAAATTGATCATTAAAAAAATTAATAAGATGAAAAAACAAAAAACAATCTACATCTATATTGTGCTTGAAAAAAATCAATTGCAAACAGATCTAGTTACGAATATAAGAACAGTAAATAATAAATGGAACACATGGTTCAGAGGAGATTGTTTGGTAGAGCTTGGCAGTGGCATAGCGAGGGGTGTTGGGGGGGGGGATGCTTGTAAAGCCACTTGTTTTTTATGTTGGGGCTATGTATAGCTAAAATTCAAGCTTCCGGGGGCTCTGCCCCTGGGCCCCACTCAAAGCGGCTTTCGCTTACGCACTTGCAGGGGTTGGAGCCCCCTATGGAGTTTCCTGGCTATGCCACTGGAGCTTGGCATGGTGGAACTACCTGCCGATGTATCATTGCCAAACTGTGGGGGCAGCGCTTGGGTTCAACTCGGCCCAAAACTATGCAAAACATTGTTAAAATGTGAAAGGAAGTAATTAATCAGTTAATTAGAAAAATAGGCTAAGAAGATGTAAACAAAAATCAGGGTACAATACCAAATTTTTAAAAGGACTGGGACAAGCCAAATTACTTTGTAATAAGGTTTCTGTTATATCAGAGCTTTTTATGAATAGGTTCAACTTTATTCAGACAAGTCAAATCAAGATTTTAAACATTCCAGCACTAAATCTGGTTGCCCGGTTGGGCAAGTTAATGAAAGTTATTGAAAGCACAAATGAAATTTGGTGGCCCAAAGCAAATTTTTAGTGGCCCTGTGGACATTTTGAACAGTGACTTTTATCAGACTTGAAACTGACTGAAGGCACTAAACGAGAGAGTAACTATACAACTAAATAGATTGGTAAACTATCACAAGAAAGATGGTCTTTACAGTGAATATACAACAATAATAATAGACTAGCTGTACCCGCGGAAATCCGCGGGTTTTGAGAGAGAAAGACGATGATGACATAACAACACTTTAAAACTTTAATAAATATCCTACAGTCATCATGTAAATAGTAAGACAAAATAGACTCGGGAGACTCGGGAATGCCTTATTGTCCTCCGCAAAACATATATCCTTCGAACGCGACGGTCGGGGAGTCGCCGAATCCTCGGGGTGAGGATATCTCGAGTGGGACATGATTCGAGGGGTTGAAGCTTACTGTATTAATATAATAGACTAGCATTTACCATCAATCTAGAAAGTGTATTACGAGGTGCATTATACTGTACAGTATATTAATACCCTTGCTAACTGGAAATACTGGATTTGTATAAAAATTAACCATCACCCAGTCAATATTTGCTCTGCTGAATTGAACATGATACAATCGAATATCGCTAGCCTTTAAACTGAGAAGAAATACATAAAATGTATACAATGCATGTTGACTAATTGATCATAACCCTTGCAACCATGAGGTATGGGCATCGATCTGTAATTGATACCTATTCATCAGGGGGTGATCTCTATTCATTCATCCCCCCTGATGTATAGGTATTACGTAATGATCGACACCCATGCATATGAAGTTAGCTAGCTGCCCCATAGGATGCGTATCACAGAAAAATCACATGGTACGTTTACATCCAATTACTCAACCACATGCAACACACACTCCACTAGTTTGAAAATGGTACATGTGTACTAGTATTTCACTGACCAGCATACTGTAGAGACATAATAGACCTCATCTGTACTCCTAATACACGTTGAGCATATAGGATATACGATATACAGTCTTCACCGACTGCAACGCACATTACTCCCTCACTCTACACACACACACAGCTGTTGTTGTGGACGCACATAAACCACTCGCACTTTTACCTGAAAAGGCAAAGCAAAACTCCAATTGAAACCAAGTAGGCTCCTGAATTTGTCTCTCTTCCTTTTCCACCTTTCAAATGTCAATGTTATGTAGATAATACACTGAGTGATAATACCACCATAAATTAAAAATATCCAGTTAATTTTTTACTCTCCAAATACACCAACACGCATCTACACAGCTGGGATCGATAGATTGTACATAATGCACTGCACACTATTTGTACTAGTACACAGAAACCTGAACTACTTTCAGGATACATGAATATGCATGAAGCTTGTGCCTTATAAGGAATCAATTCTGCCATACATGGTTGTACCCTCTTTGTTCCGGGCCAATCACAGTGCGAGAATCGGGGTCAACAGGTTGAGGGTATTTATGACATCATCCAAGGGGCCTGGTAAAAAGCTAGTGTTTGTAAACAAAACATGTCTGGACAAGTCTTGGCTGGGGACTTCCATTATGACGGTAGGGGGATAATCTTACAATTGCACAGGAGGGGGCTTCAACAGTTTTAATCCCTCTCACAAAAGAAGTCTTAATAATGACTCTTTACAGCGGGTATTCCCTTTTCATTTCAAGTAAATGAACATAAATAATGAAAAGACTAATTCCCCTTTTTGAGGATAATGAACTGGGTAAGAGGCAGATTAAGATGTTTTGAAAAACACACCTCCTGTGAACATGGGTCAAACCCAATTCTGGACATGCGGAAGATCTAATTAGAATACAAATGGAACTGAGGAAATTGTGGGTTCCCCAGGGTAGCTGACCTAAACTGCAACCCCACTAAATTGCGAGCACATAATTACCCACGCCGATGAAATCGGCAGGGGGTTATGTAAAGGGTTCCGTATGTTTGTTTGTTTGTTTGTTTGTTTGTTTGTTTGTTTGTTTGTCTGTTTTTTTTTTTTTTTTTGTTTGTTTGTGTACAAGATAACTAGAGAACGGGTGAACGGATTTGCACCAAATTTTCAGGGAATGTTTGGATAGTGACATGGAAGAATCGATTAGATTTTGGTGATGATTGGTTGACCCCTGCAAATTCTGTGGAACCTTGAAGTTTGAGTATGTATTTAATGCACGTGTGTGCCTAAATAATATCTGCACGTTATAGGCGCGGTACGGTAACCTCGCTGAATCCAATCGAGCAGCAACTAACAAGTTTAGTCCAGGTGTGCATCGCGATCGCGCGCACGGTACCATATGTTATGGTACGGTACTTTCGATTCCGGGTTAATTAATACGGAACGGAATTGAATTGCAACACGCTGATCTGAACTTTGAAGCGCCAAGAAATTGGTAAGTTTCCGAAAAATACATTTATTTATTTAATAATTATTATTGACCCGACACTAATGTGAAGATGAACAGATGTTCATTTTTACATATTGAATACATCTAGACTGGTTAGAATCAGGAAAATAGGGGAAAATGGATTGATTATACAAAAGTAAAACAGTGTGCAGTCTCATTGTCAATAATTTTGTACACTGCCTCGCCATGGGGCTGCCGCGCCGCAAGCAAGCGGCCTACACCCTGGCCTAGGCATTTTCACCAAATCGTGCCTAAAACGCGCTGGTTAGCCTGCTGTATGCGATACAACGTACGTCTGTGCATCAACTCTCAGCAACGTTGCCAGATCTGGCATAATTATGCTTTCTGGCATAATTTAGACCCTTTTAGCATCTGGCATTATGCCTGGCATAATTTGGCCTTTTTTTGCAAAATTCTGGCATAATTTGACTCTTTTTAGCATAATTCTGGCAGAATTTGAAGAAAAAAAGGTCTCGACAATCATCACCAATGTTCTGGACGGGAATTTTTTTGGAAGATCCTGGTCTTGGCCTCTGAATTTGCATTCCTTTCTGGTATTTTTCAGTTTAAAGGTACCAAATTGGATGATTGAATATCACAATGTGTGTTCAGGTGGTAATTTTAGTATTTTGAGGGCCCTAAAGTATATTTTTAATGAATCAAACTTCTGTCCTTACATTACCGAACAGTGAAGTATTTAACTTCTTGTGATTATTATACCAAAAGACATATTTTTTTCAAATAAGTGTAATACTCTTTGAACATTAAGGAATGGATTACGAGCCAATATAACATGATATTCCTTTTAGATTGACAGAGATCGGATCATAACTGAAGAACATGAAAATCCATGTCCGTTTTGCTGTCCTTCCGTTACCGGCCTCATTAGTGTCAATATTTAATACACGTAATGTAAAAAAAATGTTTTTAAAATAGTAAATCAGAGGTGTTCCACCAAGAATCTCAGAAATGTAATTTGCAATGATGAATCATAAACAGGATCCTGGAATTATTTGATTAAATTTCAAAAATTGACAGAGATCCGATCATAACTGAAGAACATGAAAATCCATGTCCGTTTTGCTGTCCTTCCGTTACCGGCCTCATTAGTGTCAATATTTAATACACGTTATGTAAAAAAAAATGTTTTTAAAATAGTAAATCAGAGGTGTTCCAAGAATCTCAGAAATGTAATTTGCAATGATCAATCATAAACAGGATCCTGGAATTATTTGATTGAATTTCGAAAATTGCGTCTGAATGTCCTTCCGTTACCGTGGAATTGCCCCACTGCAGTTCGCCAGTTGCAGTCGCAAAATAATAATTAATGGCATTAATGCACACATCCTGGCCCAATGACCAGAACAATGGTGATGATCCTCTCAAGTGGACAATTTACATGCAATTTAAACTTATACGCTTAAGATAAACATACAGTTCATACACTCGTTCTGTTCAACGGTTGATCACTATGTTTTTAGGATGCATCGGTAAGCAAAACAGGGTTGAGGCCGACGAAGGGGTAGAACAGGGCTAATGGGAGGCGTGGGTATGCTGACTTTGTCGGCCTTCTAGTTCAAAATGTATTCATAGAAAAATTAAACACTTCTCTAATCAGGTTCAATTTCCCCCCCCCCCTTTTCTCTTCTTCATTATATTCTCCTCAGCTCAGCAGCATTATCTATGTACATGTAATGCTAGAGAAAATTAATTACTGAACACTTTTGACAGTTAAAATATAAGACTAGCAATGATACACATGTACCTGATGCTGTTTATCTGGAAAATAACATGTGGGCTGACAGGGTTGTAATATATTATTTACAAACTTGTCTCACAAATTCTAATCCCATTTTCTTTGCTCTTTTTCATTCATATTATATAGCTGTACCCGCGGAAATCTGCGGGTTTTTGTGAGAGAAAGGCGATGATGACATAACGATACTTTAAATCTTTACTATTCCCAGAGTCATAATTTAAATAGTATAAGACAAAATAAACACGGGCGACTCAATCCCGCCCCACAACCCGTCGTTGGACGGGGCCCCGACGCATTAGGGTCCCGTCCAACGATATCGGGCCAATGTATAACAAAATCATAATGGTTTAGTACCCATGGAAAGTTATTCAATTATCCCCCATATTTTATAGAGTCCATAATTTGTTCCGCTTGTATTAAATTAGATACAATACACTATGTTCGTGTACTTGCTAATATACAGTAGCTTCGCTGTTGAACCCCCCCGCGACTCCAATTGCCTGCATGACACATAACCCGTCGTGTCCCATGAACGTTTCATATCCAATCTTTCCTCCGGTTCTCCGGCGTATACATTTTGTCATATTCTTGTGAAACCCGATGATATATTCCTTTGAAGGGAATAGTAGCCGTCTATGCATCCCATAAACTTTTCATATCCAATCTAAGTTCTCCGGCGTATACATTTTGTCATATTCTTGTGAAACCCGATGATATATTCCGTTGAAGCAAGGATATGGGAGTTCCATGGTTGAAGGGAATAGTAGCCGTCAATACATGCATTGCATAATAAATGAGCAGATACCCCCCCACCCCCCCCCCCCCCACCCCCAGGCGTCTTCTCTTCGCGGATGGCATACAATCATCTTACCGCAAGATGTCGAGATACAACTCCCCTGCTCCACCATTGTCCACCCCGCTTTATTCACTGCAATGCACTTTGCACGCCCACTCAGCTGTGTACAAAGCATGTGAGCTCGCGGACTTAATACATCTTACCATAAGCTGGCGCAATTATAGTATCGTGTACGGTAGGGCGAATATATAGTGACCAGAGACGATGGTCAGCAGGTCAGTGAGCTATGCAAATAAACTACGGTTCGGTGGGGTAATTAGATGACTGCGCGACGTGTATACACGGCTGTACAGCCATTGCGCGTTGTATAACCGCAGCTAAATTGAAGTTGTCGCATTTTGTCGTCGATGCACTTACAAACACGATGCCAATCGGCAATAGCGATCATTACCATACCATCCGCGTAATATAAATATTGATATTTATCAAAACCTGGGTAGTTTCGCAACGTGTTATATCTAAAATGGTTTCTCGATATATTATTTGTTTTATCTACTCCAATTTATATTCTTACAAATACTTTTACGGCGATAAATCGTTAGTCAATGCTCGGCGTCTTAAACAGGCAATTGACATTGCTGACTTTCCCTTTTCTTCGATCTGGACGACGACCACGGGGCGGGAGCGACTCGGGAATGCCTTATTGTCCTCCGCAAAACGTATATCCTTCGATCGCGAAGGTCGGGAAGTCGCCGAATCCTCGGGGTGAGGATATCTCGAGTGGGAACCATTTCGGGGTTTGAAGCTTACCGTATTAATATAATAGATATTTCTGGTCAGTTTCTCTATCATGTTTGAATTAATTATACAAATAAAGCTGCATCACTTCGGTGATCCCTCGCATATTATCCCTCTAGTTGATTTCTATCCTTAACTAAGGCTGAGTCGGTTCGGTCGATCACACCGGTTACCGACCGTTTCAATCGGGACCCGGTTCGGTATATCGGGAAACAGTGCCCCGAAAAAAAAAATAAATAAATAAAATGTTAAAAAAGAAATTAAGATTATCACAATAATGTAGCGGAATTCAAATAAAAACGGGGCAATTGATATCATTTACTTTAAAGAGTGGTTATTTTCGAGAAATTCTTGGTTCATTACTTCAAATTGAACAGGAAGCGCAAAATTGCTAGTCATTTGAACGATATTGTCGGCGGATGTGCACACAATGTTAGTCCGATACTCCAGGGGAGTTGTCTGATGGATCTTTGTATGATCCAGCTGATGAGCCAGTGCATTCAAAAAGTGGCTCAAAATACGTTTTTTGGTCATTTGCACCATTTAAAAATGTTTTGATATTCTACTTACATGATTTCATGGCGTTTGACAGCCGAACAGAAACAAAAATGAGCCCCAAAACAATGAAAACAACTACTCAAAACATCGATAAAAAACGACTACATCGCTCCCATTCGCTCGTACCCTGTGTGCAAGTTACGGGACTATGTTCCAGTCCGCCCTCTATCGGCAAGATCCATCCGCCAGGAATTGGGGAAGTCCCCGGCGGATGGATCTTGCGCAAGAAAAGAGACCCCGTAACTTGCACACAGGGTATACGAGCGAATTGGAGTGATGTAGTCGTTTTTTATCGATGTTTTGAGTAGTTGTTTTCATTGTTTCGGGGCTCTTTTTTTTCTGTTCGGCTGTCAAACGCCATTCGAAATCATGTAAGTAGAATATCAAAATGGTGTTGATTGCGAAAAGGCTAATTTATGACCACTTTTTAAGGGCATGCAGTGGCTCACTGTCACAAGCGATCGTACATGTGATGTTTCCCCCGCCCGACTAGCGGGCTAAGTTTCTGTGAACCGTGTTGCGATGGGCAATGGTGAACAAACGATCGATTTCTAGGTCCAATTTACTTCGAAAAAAAGTACTTTTCATTCGAAACTGAGTTAATTCTGGATAGTCTGTAACTATTTTCCCGTAAAGATTGATATGTAAATCCATAAAAGCCTCGGTATTTATAATGTTATTTGCATATAAAAAGAGCAATATAAGCCCCATACAGTGCATTTTTGCCGATGCGTGCACGATTGCGTGATTTTACCGGTCGAGTTTCGAGGGTAAAAATTTATCGGGATACCGGTTCCCGACCGGTAAAAGTTTATCGGGACCCGGTTCCGACAATTACCGACATGACTCAGCCTTATCCTTAACAGATTTAACCGTAAAAATTGGTGTCGGGCAAGTAAAATTGCATAAATTGTCTAGTTTGCTTGCCCGATCGGGCAACTACAGTAGTTTTTCAACTTTGAGAGAAAAATGTAATGTCATACATGTAAATCTCATCTAAAAGTGCCAGGGTAAGTAAATTTTCTGTTCGGGCAAATAAATTTGAAAAGTTATGATTTTACTTGCCCAAAAAAGGAAAAGTAGAGGAAAAAGTTGGTGTGGAGGCTTGCGTAAGGAATTACATTTTATTCTCTTAGTTGAGCAGAACACACACACATACACAAAATTCTCTTTGTAAAGCAACTGAAGACATTGCATAATCACTCGCATAAATTTCATCAGCATCAAGTTAGAGGTAACAAAATGCAATCAATCTGGACAAAATGTGACCTTACACAACAAAACGACCAATAAGTTGGGAAAACTGATTGTGCTGCTTTTCATAAAACATTATAATAGAAGTCATTATCTTTAAAATGGTATATTTGGACTAAGCAAACCCTCAAAAAAGGAACACCAAAGATTTGGAATATGGCTGAAGCATTTTTAAAATAAGGGAGAACCGAGCCATTTAAAAGATCAGTTTCCATTAAAGCGCTGTAATAAGATCACATTTATTAGATGAAAAAATAATATTTAAACATGATTTCCGACGCTCATAATGTTACAGAAGCTAGATTAAAATATGCTTATTCAGGAAATACCAAAATCCTAAATCTCATATTTTGAACAAAATGTGACTATTTTAGCTAATAAAAGAGAAACTACCACAGCGACATAACGGTCGTTTTGTGGTGTAAGGTCACAAATGTAATTTAGCCTTTAGGGGGCTACTTTTCAAGCTTGCCTGCAAAGCTAATATCAGTGCCCTTGTTTTGCATTAAATGCAGAAATGTAGCTCTTCATGATTTTCGGGGGCCAAATCACTCAGAGAGCCCCCTCCCTCTGTTTTTTTTTTCCCTCCAATAATTCTCCTTGATCAGAGAAAAAATTGACATATTTCAAAGAGGGTACCTCATTTCATAACATTCATTTCAACAAGACATCCAAGATTTTAATACACTATGAAAGCGACTACATGCAAAACAGCTTTTTTGGTTCAAAGAAATTAGTATCTGAAATTTAACGAAGCTCTGGCTGGTTAGCGTTGGAATGGCAGGCAAGTGTGAAACATTTCAACAAGACATGTATGAGTAAAAAACTTTAATCTGAAACTTACAGAGCTCTGGCTGTTTAGCGTTGGCATGCCAGGCGTTGGCATGCCAGGCAAGATTGGGAATTGTGGCTCCATCTGGAGCTGCTCCACCTGGAGCTCCACCTGGTTCTGCTGGATGATGTTGGAACCTCCATCGCCCAAGTTATAATCGTCAAAATTTACCTGGATGGGATCCTGAAGGACATAGCTGTAGCGAGATAGAGAAGAATATGGAACACATTATTAAAGGGATAGTTGAGTTTTGGTATAGAGGGTGCTACAAAAAAAAAAATTGTGAGAATGAAAAACTAAGTGTCAAATTCAAAAGAGCATAACATTTTAATGACAGAATAACATTTATTTGATCAAAATCGGTTCAGAAATGGCTAAAATATAAACATTACCATTTGTAATAAATGTGGGGCCCCACAATTATTTGACAATTTTGAACCAGCCGCTAAAAAATCTTTAAAATGCTTCCTCTTTTAAAAAATTTACAAAAGAGGTTTTTAGATAGTTGTTGATTATCTCTCTATCTAATCACTATTTCAACAAAACATCACATGCACAATATTTTATTTTAAATGGTTGAAACCGATGAGTGTTTGGAGTGTGTCCTCTTGAGATTTAACGGCTCTGTTTGAATGATAACAGGCTTTTTACTTAGTCATTTGTAATTTTGTATTCCGTTCAAGTATGGTGGAGTTATAGCTATTAGTTTGTAATGTAATGGTGCAGGTTTTGCGAACTCAACTATCCCTTTAAAAGGGATCCATTTTATACTACATGTCATAATACAACTGGAATTTACTTGGAGCTTACACATTTCTCTTGTACCTTGTTGTTTAGTTTATGGTATCATCTCCACTATTACTTTACACCATTATTTTGAAATTCACAATGTTGGCATTATATCTCTTTATCATAGTTCAATGGAAATTTTATTTTTTAATTGCCTGACCAAGCAACCAAACTTAAATTTTACTCAATTACTGGCCCAAAATACATTTCTACGTGCCCAGAGCCTGCAGGACTGTGCTTATTTTGAGCGTTGAAGCAAAGAGCTATTATATAGATGGAGTCACAACAGATTCAAATCCTTTACTAGATGTTCGATGCCGCCACTGTAAACTATGCAGTGAATGTGCTCATTTGAATGGGACCTGAACTTAACTTGCAGGTGGAAACACAAAGACGTTTCGGTTGATTACATACGCATTGGCACATTTCAAAGAGAGGTGTGCTTTGTTATTATAATAACTTTTCGCAAACCCGAACTAAACTAATTCGAGTACTTCTTTATTATAGATAGCAAATGCGCGCGAAATAAAAAAATGTGTGGAAATAGAAATATTCATGATGAAAATTAACGTAGTTGGCATGCGTTGGCACTATTGCGACGTATCTTATCAATTAGAGTGATATCTCAAGATTATTTTGTGTTGATGTCAATTTGTCGAAAATGATAGAAAGTGGATAAACAATGCTTCAAAGAATCATATTAATTCAAGATATATCTGGATTTTTTCTCAATTCATGTAGGAAATTATTACAATTACATCTCTATTTGACGACGCGTTCATCAAGTCTACTACTAATCATGCAATAGTCACAAATAAATGAAAATTCGTTGAATTATCATGAAATTAAAAGATCGTCAGGAATTAATTAGCAAGTCGTTGGTTTCACTCGGCGGCATCGAAGATCGAACTTCAAATAAACCGCAAAGCCCCACTTTTCCTTTTGTTCGCCTTTAGAATAAAGACAGGGATTAGTGACAGTTGTGACTCCATCGATGGTAACTCCTTGGTTGAAGTAAGTATTAAAGGGACTTAGTAACATTGTCCAAATCCTCAAAATCCAATTGGAATTCTAGTGGTTCTCTCATACCTTGTTGTGTTTGTATTAACAAAAAAAGCATGGGACAGGTTTCGGTTTTTCAAATTTCCCTTTCGTTAAAAAGATATTTACGATTGAAGTGTTCAGATAAAGTTCAGTTAAATTACCCAATGGATCGTCGAAACTGTGTACAAAGTCAGTGCAATGAGTTAGTGAACCTCACTTTGCTTTTTTGCTCATTACTCGGTCATATAATGTCCATTTAACTTGAAATTTTCACACAATACCCAGTGGACATATCAGATAACAACAATATATGTTGTATCAACCACTCATCACTTTTTGCACATGTCAACAAAGTTACTAGATCCCTTTAGAGGGTGTGTACATACCCGTCTGCAGCACCATTCTGGAGATGATCCCAAAGCATCGTGAAAGTGTCCTGGCTCAACGGAAGGTCCTCGTGAGTGGCTGAATTTGGGTCCATTCTACGTGTAGGGGGAGCTAGACTTGCTTCACGGAAACCATCTAAGTAGCAAAATACGATGAAGATAAGATTGAAATAATTCAATCAAATTAAATCAGATTTGAATGATTCCTAGCATGAGCATTCTGAATGTTTCCCTACTCCTCAGTAGGTCCTCATGAGTGGGTGGATTTGGGTCCACTCTACATGTGCAGAGCTGCAAACTAACCAAAAAAGGAATTTGAAACAATTACTTTTGTGAATACCAAAATCCAAATACTTACTCACAGTATGCGATGGATATTACAAGAAAATTTGATGTCTTAATTGAAGTAGCAAAGGCAATGATGCGTTAAATGAGACAATTATGTAACAAGTGTTTCTGCTTGGAAGTTGGATACACAATTTGTACTGCATCTAGACTCTAGTGCATATCCAACTATCATGGAGTCGGACGATCATGGGATATATTGTCTATGCATTCACCGTACATGAAATATATCTTGATTGAAAATTAGGTAACAGGATTTTGCACTGAACAAAAAAAGGAATACATAATGTTTTTAAAAAGGAATTCTCGCAAAAGAAGGCACAAGCTTTACTTCTCTGAAACAATCTACAAGGCACTAATGTTAATCAGAGTTTTAAAAAATTTTAAAAAATCAGGAAATTTCTTCCTTTCTTCTGCTAAACAAAAGAAAAATATATATAAGGTCATGTGTCATGAACTCGCCTCCCAAATAGGGTGGCACCGTTACATTTTGGGATTTTTTGCAAACATTTTCTTAATTTTTTTCAAAACTACAAAACCTTTCCTAACAAATTTGGTATCATTTTAAAGAACTACCATAATGCTATCTGTATGCAAAGTTTCAAAGGTATACCTCTTTCCAAAATGGAGATACAGCTATTTGAAGGTTGGAGCAAGAGGGTGGCACAGGAAGCGGCGCCCGTGTACAAAGTCTATGGGAAAATGCCTCTCAAAGTGCAATTTTTCCTAAAACGTCAATAACTTTGTGAAAACTGGATGTATAGCAACAATGTTGGTATCAAATGAAAGCTAAAACATTGAACTTCAATGTCAAATGATTGAAAAGTGTCTTTGCCAAATCAAATTTTTATCAAATCAACACAAACAAAGAAAATTGGGGGGTTTCCTGTACAGATTCAATGGGGGCACAATCTTGACCGATACATTTGGTGAATTCTTTGTAAAAACGTTAATATCTTGAAAAATAAAATAACAGGTTTCAGAAAAACAAATTTGGTATCAAATTAAAGCTTACTTATCAAACTGTATTATGGCTCATCATATTTAGGCTTTACTCTGTATTCCATTCATCTAGTGACTCCTACTTAGTGAAAATTAATGATTATTAATAAAAATAATAATAATGAAGTATGAATGAAAAAATCTCTTGCAAAATAATAATTTACCCTATACAATATTATATTGCTGTAAAGGTCCAAGTCTGCTCTTTAGAAAAAGTTATCAGGAAATTATTGACCTCTAAAACTGTAAACAAAATTTCATGTTTTGGTTAATATGAATAATTAACTGTATACCGAGTGTTAATTCTGAGTGCATATTTGGGTTCCTTGGAAAATTTCCTTTCAGAAAATGTATAATTTTGATAGGGTAGGGGGTCTTCCTCAGAAAATATATGCTCTCAACTGTAACATTGTCCCGCAGAAGCCCAAAATGGCATGTAACGCAAAAGGAGGCGACCTCACAACGCATGACCACAATAATAATAATAATGGTGGCTACTTATATAGCGCACAAAACCAAGGCATCTATTAGACTTTGTAGAATCTTAGGCAAAATACTTACTGTGAAATTCAGTGATTATTTTCCTTTTAAAACAGTAAAACTAAATTGTCACAAAACTTTTCCAGACAAAGAGGTGTTGACATGCAGATAGATCAGCCGATTAGTCTACCTAATAGCTATGTCATGAACTTCTATTTCCACTGGGCTACGGGATTTCCAGGTAAACCACAAAATGGGAAGTTAGCACCAATATGTGTACATAGGCCTGCTATATTATAATACAGTTATTACATGGCAGTGGAGGGGATAGCACGGAATATTTCATCCCGAGGGATTTAAAATGCTATTGAGGGAAGAGTAAATAAGTCCCGAGACGAAGTCGAGGGACTTATTTTCTTCACGAAATAGCATTTGAAATCCCGAGGGTAGGAATATTCCGTGATTTTCCCCGACAACAAATGTAATAACTGTTTTATCATCTGACTGTCAAAATCCGTTGCACTCGCCCGCGAGAGTCACCTGACATGCATGTACAGTACAAGTAAGGGTACGTGCCGGAAGTGCCTGGTGCGGTATGCGTACAGCCCCTTGACGTTGACGCGAATGGCAGGGGTGAGATATACCCATGAAATAGCCTAAATTATTTCCTGGCAGCGGCATGTACTGTATTTGCTAAGTCAGGTGATAAATCCAAATATATCATACATAACTTGTACATATATCCATAAGGTAATTTATTTTTATACATAATATTGCACAATGTAGATAAAGATTATCAAAATGGGAAGTTAGCACCAATATGTGTACATAGGCCTATGATATAGCCAAATATATCATACATAACTTGTACAGAAGGTAATTTATTTTGATAGATAATATTGCACAATGTAGATAAAGATTATAAATGGGAATCCCCAAATAGTACAAAACATTGCACTACAATACACTGCATACTAATACTAGTACTCAATTTCGCATGAAAACCCTAAATTGCATTTGTTTAATTTGTTCTTCTCATGCTGGCTTTCATGAGCAAACTGTACAGAGTAATTGCTATAATTAAGATGTTAAAAATCAAGACATTTTGTACAATTAACATCTATACCGCTGCCTTTATAAGCAGGTGATCTTCAAGCAGGTAGCCCCCTCCCTCGTCAATGGAAAACCATTGGTATCGCATTGTTAAAGGGACCTAGTAACTTTGCTGACATGTGCAAATGATTTATAAAATGTGTATTTCTGTAAAACTATATGTCCACTGAGTGACGTGTGAAAATTTCATGGTAAATGAACGTCATTTGACCTAGTAATGAGCGAAAATTATCCACTAGATAATTATAAATCTTAAACACTACAATTTTACATAGCTTTATGATGGGAGAGAGCTTCGGAAAACCAAATGCTGTCCCATGCTTCTATTGGTTATATACAAATACAAAGTATGTGAGAACTGCTAGAGTTCCAAGTAAATTTTGAGAATTTTGACAATGTTACTAGATCCCTATCATCCCTTTAAAAAGGATTGAGTTAAAATACATGTATGTATGGTTCTAAAGATGATTACATTTGGGTATTTATATTTATGGCACTAGGCTACCCTTGAATGGAACAATCCATTCAAGAATCAAGACCAATTGTTTGTGCTTCTTCATAGATCACCACAGAGTATTAGCCCGGTCACATATCAACGGATTGCACAAACGGATGTCAAACGGAGAGCTAAATTTTCCATCCGTTCTATCCGTTTCTTGTCCGTTCCTTGTCCGGTGATGTACGTTGTTCTATGTTTTGTACATGAAGCAATGGAGATGACTTTCATCACCAGATAATTAGCAAATTGTCTATTCGTTGGGCATACGTTTCCGATATCCGTTGATATCTGACCGGGCCATATCTTTTGGACCAGTCCTGAATGGGTTTCCAGAGAGAAATGCTGCCAGAAAACTCACAAACACACACAATTATTATTGCCCACTCAAAAGAAAAATCCATAAGACTCCTGGTTTGCTCATTACCGTTCCTCAGATTACCCCACTATTAGCATTCTCCTGGGATTAAAACCTGTGAATGGAGCGAGTGGGGGAGGGGGGGGGGGGCAAGAATACTCACTTCCAACGTAGAACTTCAAAAGTTCTTTATACATTAACCTTTGAATGGGGAAAGGGGGGAAAAAAAAGTAATAGCAGTTCCATGATGAACTGTGAATAAAGTGCTAGACTACATGTATCATATGGCTACGAGTCAAGAGGAAATAGTATATGTTTTGGCCTTTGGGGGGCTACTTTTCAATCTTGTCTACATTGAAATGGCACTCTAAAATTGAGCCCGCTAGTTCAAATTTCAGGTGATTTGGGGGCATTTTTTTGCTAAATCAGGATACACCCAACCAAATCTCCTGAAATTTAAAACATTAAAAACTAGACGCAGTGCACTCAGGGAGTGCATACCTCCGTCAACACTCAAATTTTATATAATCCTTGCCCTTTGACTTTTGACCTTGAAAATTTAATGGGTTCTATTCTAGATGAACACAAAGCTTCTACGAAAAATTGGCCGAGATATCTGTGAAATTGTGCGCAGGACACTGGCGACAAACAAACAAACGAACGGGAAAGAAAACATAACCTCCTCCAACTTCGCTGTGTGATATCAAATAGATGCCCTATACTTTGCAAACGGTTGTGTAGTTCATAAACAATGCAATTAATTTCCACCACTAACGGAACCACTACTATTTCCTGGTTCTGTTCGGGCCAAGCATTTGCAAGTGCGCCATTGCTATTCACGCGTACGTTTTGAGACGATAGAATCGCGGGCGATTCGTTCGCTCTAAGCAAAGTAGTCTCTTACATACAAGACCCATGAACGCATGCTTTAGAATGGTGATGCGTTTTTCGATTATATATTTTTTTCTGGAAACACATTTTTGTGAACTTGTTGATGGAATGGAATACTAAAGATGTTACCTTTTATTTATAAGAGTATTATTTGTGGGTGGTGGTACTCTTTAAAGGAATTTAGTAACTTTGTTGACATGTGCAAAAAGTGATGAATGGTTGATGCAATGTATATTATTGTTATCTCATTGTCCACAGGGTATTGTGTGAAAATTTCAAGTCAAATGGACATTGCATGGCCAAGTAATGAGCGAAAATGCAAAGTGATATTCAATAACTCACTGCACTCACTTTGTACCCAGAGTTTTTCTTATCTGAATACTTCGATCGTACATATCTTTGTAACGAAAGGGAAATTTGAAAAACCGAAACCTGTCCCATGATTTTATTGTTAATACGAATACAAGGTATGAGAGAACCGCTAGAATGAAAAATTTATTTTGAGGATTTGGACAATGTTACAAGTCCCTTTAAGTTACTGAGAGGGTGGGGGGGGGGGTGGGGGGGGGGGGGGGTCAGCTAACCTTGACCACTGGTAAAGAATACATTTTGATTCTGCTTGTGGTTGAAAATGGGACATGCTTATCATACCCTAACCACAAATGACACAAACAAAACACTACTTGCTTTACAATGGGATATAAATAGTCTGATGCATACATGCACATACTGTGTCGTATGTGTGTGTGTGTGTGTGTCTGTGTAATGTTCTTCACAATTTTTTAATGGACAAACATACAGATCACGACGTATATTTACTAGATTCTGACATGTATGCCTTTCAGCCTACATGTATGTCCGTTCTTTACATTTTTCACTTACTAAATTCTAGTTCTTGAGAAGTACATAAACATTACAGGAAAGGAAAGGAAAAACATGTCACATTGTATCTCAATTAAAAGTAGCTATTTAATTTCACATCATAAAATAGATAAATAACAATTTGTATTCATCCTGAACAAACACATATTTCTAAAATCATACTATAAATTATGAAAAATCAAAATATATATATATTTTTTAATTTGATTTCCTTTTTTTTTTTTGGGGGGGGGGGCTACTTTTCAAGCTTGCCTGCATGAATATAGGGGATAAATCACCTGGAGTCCCCAAAATGTTGTAGAATAAAAGAGACCACACTAATTTCAACGCAGACTAAATTTCAGAGAGCTATTTTCATACCGAATTGTTTGAAAAGTAGCCCCCGAAAATAAAATATTAATTTTGTCCCTGGTAAAGAGTGAGTTAAAATTAAACTCTTGATAAACAATGCAATCCATGTGTCATCCATTTCCTGTCATTCGAAGGGTGCATGAAAATAATATACTGTAAGGTGGCATTTTGCCAAAGTTGAAACATGTTTTTTCATAAAAAAACTCTCTTTGTTACACTTACAGCGGATACAACTTGGTCATTGTTTAATCCAGGTTGGGTTGAAAGACAAAAACAAATAATTTCACTACTGCTACTACTAGTGAAAAAAAAGTTGCTAGGAGACGAAAACAAAATACAAACACAAAACTTTTTTGACAGGTTATTCAACAATTCGATGCAGTTGATAATAAATTAAAAAACATTTGTACACAAGCATCAACCAGGTTAGCTGAAGGTCATTATACTAATTATTTATACAGGCAACCAGGTACATGTACATCAAATAAAGTTAAATCGAGCGAGGAAGAGAAAACATTGAAAAGATGAAGGGAAAAAGAATAAAAATGAAAGAAATATCAAGATAAAGTAAAGTCACATTAAACTTGATAACAAATAGTCAGTGACATCAGACAATTTCATTCCGATTAGAATAACAAACATATGTTAACCAATTTAAAATCTAGTTCTGGACAATGACAATGTAAGAGGGATAACAAATCATAATGTGAGACTAAGTTACACTTCTTCACCATACTCTAGGAGAATGATACTAAGTAATTGACTTTTTACAATTATTTTGCTGAAGTTACAGCAGCAGACAAATACGAACTACAAAGCACAAGCAGTGCACAAAGTTACAAGAAAATACACAACAATAATAGACCTCAACATTTCAAAATATCTCCAAATATAAAACATCGAAAAACTGGCCTATTGTGGTAATTTAGGCCCACTCTGTCTGTCTTTGACTTGACTGTGAACTCTGTGACTGTGTAGTGTGTACAAAGTCAATGGAAATTAGATCATAAGGTCCTCGTTCATGAAAATTGAAATAAATGCAAGTGAAAGGAGGAGGTAGATTCTCTACAAATTATGAAAAATTACTAAAATTCTAAAATATCTCATCAACATGATAACTGAAAATGTAAAAGGCAAATAGTGAAGAATTTGCGACGCTGCTCAGCACACATGCAAGTGCATCGGCCATCGTGCATAGACGGCCACGGGATCGGAAAGGGGATTCCCCCGCGTACGCTCGATCGCAAGGAGCCATGTCAAATCGTATGATCAGAGCATCGACATGACAATATTCATCGATGTTATTTGCCAATTTTAAGAATGTGATTGGTAAAATTGACTAGATAATGATACAGCGTAAATGTTGAAGTACACGACATACCCTGTAGATGGTTGCCATCCTATTCATCAGGCCTAAAACAGGGAATTTCACTCTGTCCAACTCGGCTCAGCGCGCAGCGTCGATTCAGCTCCGTTCAGCTACCCTGCATAAACGTAAACACGAACGAAGCCTGCACAAGCACACGCGGGCAACGTTCGGCGAACGTTTGGTTGTCGCGCAGCATGCATGTAACTTCCAACGTGGAACTTTAATTTGGAGTGGACACTATGACAAAGTCACATTTTTACAAGTAAGCCAACATAAAACACTATTATTTAAACCAAACTACAGTAGCGATACACACAGTCATTATTAACAGGTACAGGTACTTACATGTTACGATGGACTTCGCCGCTAAAATGTCATCTGAACTTAGATCTAAATTTCGTCAGCCATGTGGTTTTTGAGAATGTCACATTTGATAGGGGCGGTGTTTACAAATCCCGCTCATTTGCATGGTATAGCGTATCCATCCGCGCTGCACGCCGGCGTGACAGAAATAATTTATTGATGGTGATGAAATGGAGGTCGAGGTTATAATTGATTTTATTGTTAATTTGTTGCTATCATTAATCGTCCATCAAAATTAACGTCACTAAATAAAGCAAAATATAAATGTTGACATAATATGAACGATTATCATACACACATTACTTGAAATTGTACTATTTGATATGCACATATTATATTCGTGCGCGTGCTGCAGTGATAAGTTTTTTGTTTATCAGGAGGAACTAAAAATAGCAACTGTTTCTCACGCTTTATGCCCCGCCCCTAAAACGACCGGCCTCATCGGTGCGGTCGATCTTTCTTCGATCAAGGATCATTATGCAGTAAATAAAAAAAAATGCCTCGAATAATACATTTATATTTACAACAACATTCCCCTACATCCCTCAAGAGACAGGAATAATCTATTATGAATATTGATACTGACAGAGGCATTAGTTCATATGGGGGAGGGGCAGTTGGTTTTCCGATGCAAATAGGGAGCCACCCCCTAGACCACCAATTAGGTCCTCCGATTTGCCCCTATAATGCCCCACCTCGTATGCTCATTCCTGATTTTGCCTGTGGACCCCACCCCCCCCCCCCCCCTCCACCCCCTCAAATGGACCATTATTAGCAACTTTTGTGTTTGGTTTATTAATTTACTTTCCAGTGATGTAACCCAACTCGCCCATAGGATTTCTAATAATAATGTAGGCGTATCATTATGTAAGATCATGGAAGTAGGAGCTCCCATATCCTGGTAAGATGCAAGCATTCACTCTAAAAACACCCGGGTCAGAATTGACCCGGAAAAGAGTCCGTTGGGGCCACACTCCGTTCAGGGTCAAAAAATGACTCGGAATAGAGTCACGAAGACCCGGAATGGGGTCACATCTGACCCCATTCCGAGCACTGACCTGATTCCGAGTCATTTTTTGACCCGGAATAGAGTGTGGCCCCAACGGACTCTTTTCCTGGTCAGTCTGACCCGACGGTGTTTTTAGAGTGTTGGATTATATTAAATGTAAAGCGGATTATTTAAAAACGTGGTATAATCAATACAAATCGCGCAGATCCACTTAAAACGGTTATTTACCTAAATATGGGCGCTACACAAAATACTTTTTTTGTGAGATAATGAAAAACTGAGTGTCAAATTTGAAAGAGCACACAATTCTTATGACAGAATAAACTTTATTGATCAAAATCGGTTCAGAAACGGCTGAAATTTCCATAAACATAACCATTTGTAATATTATTATAATATTATTCGATAATTTTGAACCAGCTGTTAATTTTTTTGTAATGCTTCCTCTTTTCAAAAATTTACAAAAGAGCTAGTTTTTTTAAATAGTTGTTGATTATCTCTCTATCTAATCACTATTTCAACAAATTAACATGCACAATATTTTACTTAAAATGGTTGAAACCAATGAGTTTTTTAGAGAGCGCCCTCTTGAGTTTTATTGGCTCTCTTATAATGATAACGCTTTTTACTTAGTCGTTTGTAATTTTTTTATTCCTTTCAAGCATGGTGGAAGTCAAGTTAGTTTGCAATGTAATGGTGCAGGTTTAGGTTACTAAAATTCAGTTTGACCAAAACTGTATTATAGGCACTCTCTTCCTGAAGATCCCATACCTAGCTGTAAACGAACTTTTAAACCCGCAACATAAAATCAACCAAAAACTATCTACAAAAAGTATGTCATGCCCTTTCCACCAAAACATAATTGCGAAACCTATGTTTACTTGTCAAATGTATTCAGTAGTAAATTATTGAGCATTTGAGGACAAAACTTATTACTCATGCCAAAGTTGTTTATTCCATAATAATGTCACACAGCAGTGTGATATATGGATCTCCAGTGGCGTAGCGTGGTCGATGGGGGGGGGGGGGGGGGGGGGGCACACCTTGTGTGTTTTCTTTATTTTAATTCACCCCTTCTATTTTCTATTGAGTCGGCTATGCACCATGCACCATATGCCTCATCAACAAGTTGAAGATGTCACGAAGCAAAATCTGCTGTGTGATAACATTTGGAGGGGGAACACCTTTTTTCTTTCTTTATTTTATCAACAATTTCCCCTTATGTTTTGTAATGTTTTACCAAAATTATTAGGGGGCATGTAGCCCCCCCCCCCCCCCCCCCCCCCCACCCCCTGCATGATACCTACGCAACAGTTCTGGTAGAAGTTATAGAGGACCAAACTTATTACTCATGCTTTTAAGTTGTACCGTGGACCACAATTGGCCTCGACAACAAGTGGTATTTATTCCACAGTGATGTCACTTAGCAAAATTGGCAGTGTGATATCATCCATGCGT
>JBAMJV010006844.1:0-38065 GCA_037951105.1 Echinarachnius parma | reverse complement strand
TATCTAAACACAATTGATTTTACGATCTTATCTTCTTGTTACATTACAGTACGCATAAATGTAGACAGATAATTGCTACCACTTTGATCCCCCGTTACTTTTGCTCTGTTATGTATCTTTTGTCCACCTTTTCTTGTGGTGTTAATGGAAGATACATTAATGAAGACACATTACTGCTTTCAATTGTCTTTTCTTTCCCCTTGTCCCTTATTTTTATATTCCTTATAATTGATTGATTTCCCTTTTGGTTTTTATTTGCAAAATGCATGAAGGTCAACACATTAATGCTTTTAACTCTGTTGAAGTTAGTTAAAGACCTTCCCTTGCCAATGTTGGCACATAAGGCGGCGCCTATCTCCGATTCATTAGCCCTAGGCCACACGTCTACTAAATTTAGCGAAAGCTACAGAAGGGGGCCAGTCCTCTGGTAACTCGTGTGATTAACTTTCCCTTCTCCATTCTATGAATGCCGAGTGCCTGGCTAGAAGGCAGAGGGTACCATTTTTAAAGTCTTTGGTATGACCCGGTCTGGGTTCCAACCCGGGACCTCCCGTGCATGAGGCGGACACTCTAACCGCTAAGCCACCATGCTCGGTCTTTACCTCCCACTTTTTATGTTTATTGATGGGTATCATACAAGATACATGGATTGAAACACATTATGGCTTTCAACTTTTCTCGTCGTTTTGGTCTTTTAACTTTTCTCGTCGTTTTGGTCTTTTTATCACTTTAAAACATATTTTCTGCTTGTTTTATCAGGAGAAACATAAATGTGGACATTTATTATTGTTTTTAACTCTGTACCGCCCTCTTTCCTTTTCTCTGATATATATATTTTTTTCCTTCAGGATTTCATACACGAATTGAGACACATTTTTGCTTTCAACTGTTCCTTCTTTCTTTAAATCATTTTAAAACATCAAATGTTTATCTTAGTTTATTCTTGCGTTGATACAAGATACATAAATGTACACACGTTATTGCTTTGAACTCTTTCTTTGTCCATCCCCTTTTCCCTTATCTTCTGGTTATAATACTAGATGCATGAATACAGAGTTGTTATTGGTTTTAACTTTGGCCCCCTCTTTTTCTTAGTATTTTGTTTCCATTTATTCTGCTTTTATTACAAGATACATGAATGTAGACACATTATTGCTTTAAACTCGTTCCTTTTCTTCTGGTTATAATACTAGATGCATGCACGTAGAACCAATTTTGGTTTTAACTTTGCCCCCCCTCTTTTTCTTGGTATTTATCTTTTGTTTCCCTTTCCCCTGGCCTTTATTACAAGATACAATATACATGAATGTAGACACATTATTGCTTTTACCCCGGCCCTTCCCTCCACAATGTCAGCACCTTGCTTCTACTGACAGTGATGTATGGGGAATGGTTTCCTGTTCTTGAACAGTAAAATGGGAAAGTGAACGAAACAGATAAGTAGAAATGTAGATTAAGACACATAAGAGAATAGATCCATGCAGAGTTTATAGCAACTGGAAAAGGAGTGAGAAGAATTATGTGTTTACTCTACAGTAAAACAAGTAGAAAAGTAGAAAAAAATACCCCCAAAAGCTATGGAGATCTTATGAGAGAAAGAGAAAGAAGAATAATGTAGTGCATGTACAGTAAAAAGAGGAAGTGAACAAAACGGACATGCAGAAATGGAGAAAAAGAAAGCAAAGAACAATCCATGCAGAGCGTTTGTTTGGAAAAAGAAAACGAGACATAACAAAATCAGATTGTGTAGAAAAGTAGAAAAGGAAAAGATGCATGCAGATTCTTAAAGGAACAGGAAACGGAGAAAGTTAAGAAAGAAAGAAAGGAAGTCGGAAAGAAAGGATTGATTGCCCAAGGGTGGACATCTTTACATGATGGAGTGAGCTAATACCTTGCTGACCTTTTATACCTTTTCATCTGAACCATGGCTGCCTACAAGAGTGTATATATCTTACATCTTGTTTTCTAATATGCATGTACAGTCAAACCTGTCTTTGCGACCACCTGTCTATACAGCCAACCTGTCTATAGTGGCCACCAAACATAATCACTTGCAGCAAAAAGCAATGTATTAGGCTCCCTGGGAGAATTTAAACTGTAAAAAAGGTAGTGCAATGTCATATGACGCTCATTTACCATGGAATGTTCACATATCACTCAGTTGAATTATCAGATCACAGAAATACACAATTTATCAACCCTTCTTCAATCCTTGCACATTTCAACAAATAAATTAGACCCCATAAAAATTCCCCCTTACATTGACTTTCACGAGTTGATCTCGGTACTCTTGTATCACTTCTGCAGCATCATCCTGCCTTTCTAGCAGCTACCAGACCACGGTCAGAGAGATACAAACATGCGGCCGGTCATTCCATCGGTCATTTAGCCAGAAAGGGGGCCCCCGTATCATTACACGGGGAAGAAAACTTAACTCCCCCTCCTGCTTCAACCGCACCTCACCGGGCTAAATTCCAAAGTAAACAGTACAAAACGCCGTCATTTATCTTGTCGGATCCGATTGTTTGGCCCTTCCATCTTGCTTAGGGACCGGCAATTAACTCCCCTCCGTGGTCTGTGGCCGCACAGTAAATGGAATCGAGGGAAGCATTCGGTCGGTCGGTCGGAGGCAGTTCCAATGATTGTACTTCTCCCCTTACCCATTTAGCTGGAATTCCTGTGCCCCCCCCCCCCCCCCTCTTCATAGAAGAGAGGAAATTGACTTGATGGTTTGAATAATCGATCTTCTGACTGATTTGGTATAAGAAGGGTTGCCTTTTATTCCAGGGGTGCGGGTAAAGAGTTTATATACATGTATCTTTCTTTATTTTTAAAGTGATAGAAAAGAACTATATTCAATATGTTTTAAAATGTGCTGTCGTGTCTGTCTTTGATTCATTACATCGTATTTGATTGTGAGAGATTTTGTGCTTGTAGCATTTTTAAGTTAGCATTATTTAATTTTTCAATCTAGAATTCAAGAACCTTACTTGAAAAAGGTGAATTAATGTGCAGATATATTCCAGTTGTCAAAGAGCCCCTAGAAATCACCAAAGAGCCCCTGATAATCATAAAAGAACTCCAGTAAATTGCCATCTCGATTCAATGCCAAATAATGTCTAAAGTGTTTATTAGAGCTAGCAATTTTGAAAAGAAGTCCCTAGCAAAAATGTAGTTTATTCTATTAATTATGATAGAGAAATGTTTATCTAAGCAAGATATGAACTTACTTTGTCATCTCTGTTTACATCATCCATTGTGGATCATCAATTTTCTTTTAGGAAGAAAACATGATGGCTGCTTTAAATATATTCACTCTCCCAAGCCTTTTTTTCATTTTGAGGGAGGGGGAGGGAAGAGTCCTACTTTCTCTATAACTTTTAATTTATGAAAGTCTTTGCTGTGAGAACCAGAAAATGACATCAAAATTACACACAATTTGCAGAATGTAATTTTCATTAAAAAACACAAACATGAATGTGACTATGTGGGACTATATGCATTTTAAAAGGAATTGAAGTAAAAAACAAAACAAACAGATTTGTCTTATTTTCTTTAAAATTAATTTCACAGGTGTCTTTATGTCTTTTTGAGGATTTGGTACCAAATCCATGTATGGAAATACAACGGAGCTAACCAATATCTAGATTGCCTACTCTGGATATTTTTAAAAATCCAGAATGTTTTGTATTTATTTGTTGGTAACACAGTTTCTCTCAATTATCCCATGTTATTTTAACTCCCCATTGTGTGTTTTACAATAGCAGATACATTATGCAATCACCAGGAACCATTATCTTATGGACAGGATGCAAACTCAGAAAAATCCAAACACTGGTTTTCCCCTAATTAATTCTATGTGAAATGCGATATCTTGTATGCAAGGGGTTAACCACTCACAACAACTTGAGAATGTTTCTTTCTTTACTTTGATGGTGAAACAGTTTTCTCTCAATTATTCCATGTTATTTTAAACTCCCTACCGTACAGTATGTTTTTATCATAGCAGATAAATTATGCACGGAGCATATTCTCCAATCACCTGAGCCCGCTTCTCATGGTCACAAGGCAAACGCAGAGAAACCTGAACCCTGAATAATTTCACAGTATCAAATTTTCAGCGTAACTGAATAATTGATGGTGGAGACGTCGGGTTTATGTTGCATGTTTAATGTGCCAGCGTCTTTTTGATGGACATCGTTTACTAGAGATGTGTATTACGATGGAGACGCTTGGATTCCCTTGTCAGTTTTTGTTGAATAACATCTTGTTCTGGGCTTAGTTCATCGGTAAACAAGGATGCTCTTGCTTGTGGGATGATGTTTCAAGTGTATTGTAAATGTAGAAGTTTCTTGCTAAAACTTTGGTTGAAATAATGTACAACAAGAAACAAACATAAAATATACGTATTAAACTACAGGAAGTGTGTTGTGTAAGGGAGTGTTGGAAAAGATTAGTGAGTCTACTTATATCAATAGAGTACTGAAATGCTGGCATCATAATATTTGATTTGGGCTTTTGAGTACCAAAGTCTGACACAGCTTTCCATTGACATGGGTACTGGTTCTAAACAATGTCAGGCAAGTCCCAAATTTGAACTGCGCAAGCGCCAACTTCTGAGACGAAAATTCACTGTACCAAAAACATCGATATTGCCCGTTGTCACATAGACCTTCGTGCAATTATTGTAACATTTGAAACGTGTTTTCACGGGAAATTTGGCTCGAAGTCCTAAATGTTTTTCTGAATTAGTCATAATGGACATCTCATATACATAAAACTGATTTTTTTTAAAATTTATTTTTTCTATTTATTTTTGGATTTTAACAAAAATGCCAACGTTCGTATCAGGGCTTTTATTGAAATCGAAAAGGCCCCATATGTAGATTTTTGTGTACTGTTTTCTTTTAAGTGTTGAAAACGGGCAAAGATGTGATTTTTATTCTTTAAAAATTTATTTAGCCTGCTTCAAGTTTGAAAATTAAAATGAATGGTTTATTTATTCAATTTTATATATTTTAGGATTAAGGTGAGTTTTTTGGGGGTCAGTTCTTTCAAACGTAACGAAACACAAGGAGAATTCACGTATGCACGCAGACATTCTGCATAGAGCTCTGTACTTTAAATGCGTGCGTCACAGGCTGTGCCGCAAACGTACGCGTAAAGCGTCAATTTTGGTACAATCTTCCGAAAACCCGGTTACGTCCGTTGCTCCATGGGCTAACTACGAACTCCCTTATTGGTCATTTGGAGGAGTGTTGCGTCTGTTCAGACAGACTATTTGGCATCATATCAATTGGTCATTTGGAGGAGTATTAGGTCTGTTCAGGACAGACTACTTAGCATCATCAATTGGTCATTTGGAGGAGTGCTGGGTTCATCCCAGGTCATTAGGAGGAGGGGTTATTAATCAACGCTAATTGCCCCACCGTGACGCCGCCAAAGTACCAGAAATCTTTTAAGTGCTGTATATAAGCCTGGTCAAAAGGTCATAATATTGGTGCATGCATGGGATTACATGATGATGATGATGAGAAATGCTGTCAATATTGTTTACTTGGCGTGCACAATAAAGTATTGATATCCTCTTGTAGATATACATGTATGTATAAACCATTTCAAAAAATATGAAACATTATACCAAAATTAAACTGTCCTCAATGATAATTGCTGTCATTTGCAGTTTCTGCTTAAAAAACCCCAGCATTTCAACTCTACTTCTAGTAATAGTCCTATTAACAAGTTTTTCATCCATAAAGATAGTGCCATGCATCTTAACCCATTTCCTACGAGCTTATGAAATCCCCATAGACTTTGTACACAAGCCACTCGGTTCCCGTGGTCAAGGGGTTAAAAGATGAAAAGCGGCTTAAAATGCACATCACAATTTAATTAATCTTAATAAATTAAAACACTTTACTACATTTTAGAATTGGTTCAGCAGGTACGCATTCACTGCAGACTTGAATGCATCCATGTTTGGAACACTGAGAAATACAGTAGGTGGAAGAGAGTTCCAAAGGCGGATTATACTCCCATTATACAGGGTGGCCCCCAAAAAATGGAACGGGGCACTTCCCAAAATATAGTACCAAACTATATATGTCCATCACATAGGGTGTCTTTTCCAATGAAAAACGATACCAAGAACAGTAATTTTGATCGTGTAGTTTTTGTTTTAGGACGCTGTGAGTGAGACCATGTCAGGTGCCAATTTTTGTCAATTTTTACCTACCGTATTTGCCGGTGTATAAACCGCACCTGTGTATTAACCGCACCCCCCTTTTTGCAAAAAAAAGAAGAAAAAAAAGAAAAAAAAAGTGCGGATAATACGCTATAAACCGCACCCGTGTATTAACCGCACCCCCAATTTTGAAAAAACATTTTTTGAAAAAAGGTGCGGTTAATACACCAGCAAATACGGTAGTCAGTAAAACCGCACTCACCGCCCGTAATACCATGCCCATTATCTCGGCACACGGCTGAGTGCACACTGTCAAAGGCGCGCTGTGTTAAATACGTTATGAAAGGCGGTGCGTGCGGTTTTACTGGCCCTGACTAGGTAAAAATTTACAAAAAATGGAACCTGACATCATGTCACTCACAGCGCCCTAGAACAAAAACTACTCAACCAAAATGGCTGTTCTTGGTATCGTTGTTCATTGGAAAAGACACCCTATCCGTTGGACATAATAATTGTGTTGCTGTATTTTGAGAAGTGCCCCGTTCCGGTTTTTTGGTCCACCCTGTATTGTCTGTATAATAATAATAATAATGCATTTATGTAGCGCATTTTCCATCATAAATGTCCAAAAGCGCTGTGATACTATCATATAATTTTATCTTCCTTCATTTTCCTCTCACTCTCTTCTTCTTTTAATCCCCTTTCTTCTCTTCTTGTGCCGACTATCCTTTACTCTCATCCTTCCATCTTGTATCATCTTCCCTTTCTTTCTCTTGAGTGCTCTTTACCCTCTTCCTTTAACATCATCTCCTTTCATGGATCCCATCCCCTTGTATCTTCTCTTATCCTTTTCCACTTATCTTACCATCTTCTCTTATAGATTTCTCCTCTTCTTGTATCTCCTATTATCTTTCCCCTCTTTTCTGTCATCTTCTCTCATCCATTTTCGCTACCTTTAATCCTCTCTTTTCCTTTTCACTTATGACATTTCTGTCTTACAACTATTTCCCCAACTGTAGCTTTTCTTATCCATATCGAGATCCCTAACCAACCCCCTTCAACATTTGTATATCCATTTGGATGCACAGAAAACAACTCGCTAAAAACCACCCTAAAAAGAAACTGCCTTGGACCGAGACTACTCCCCTATATATACCAGGCGCTGGGCCATAATTGTCCTCTTTCATTTGCGACGCCTTAGAGACAGTCACGCTGAAAATCGCGCTCTTACATTTGATTCTAAGAATTTTCGTAGCAGTCTACAATCTAAAGTAAGACCGTTCCTTTTCTATCTATCAGTGTAGCGCAATAACCCTATTTGATTTGTAAGTCCTTGGACCTTGTCAGAAGCGATTTTGAGACCATTTTCGGAGCTTTCTTTTAGGTTTTTCTGGCGCTCCGTTGGTGGTTAAGAAAATGACGCATGCGTGAATTTTCGGACGGCTCGCTGTGGGAGTGTTCCCCCGGAGTTACGGGCGAGATTCGGTCCGAGTTTTCACTCTCAGTTAAATTTTTTCTCGGGGTCTTATACCTCGGGTCATGTATAAGATTGATTTTTATTTGGGCTTGCTCGGCCCCCTCGTTCGGGGGGTCTTGCGTCTTGGCTCGTGTATAATGTTGCTTCCTCTCTTTCCATGGCCGTCAATCATTTCGGAGACGTTGTGCTCGATTCATGAATGATGTTGAAAGTTTTTTTATTTTTTTTTAAAATTTTTGATGTCATGTTCGTATTCTTGCATGCCGCCATTTTGTTTTTATAACCTTGTTGTGGTGTGTGTTGGCTCGACCTCGGGGTCGTGGCTTGTCCTTTATTGGCCTTTGTTTTGTTGAGGGGGGGTGGTGCCTCGTCGGGGTCACCATGGGTTGAAACATGTGTTGGGGAGAGGTGGTGTCGGGGTTCTTGGCCCCTCCACCCCCTTCCCCCCCCCCCCCCCCCCTCCCACCCCCCCCCCCTCCCCCACACTTAAAAAAAAAAAAAAAAAGTGCGGGGGTGCCCTCGAAGGGACAAAAAAAAAATAATAAAAAAAAAAAAAAAAAAAATAAATAAATAAAAAAAAAAAAAAAAAAAAAAAAAACAATTAAAAAAAAAAAAAAAAAAATTGGAAAAAAAAAAAAAAAAAAAAAAAAAAAAAAAAAAAATTATTTTTTGTTAAAAAAAAAAAAAAAAAAAATAATTGAGTGCTTATGGGGGGATGCTAACCTCCCTTTTTTCCTTTGGTTTTTTTCTTACCTTGTTCCTTTGTGCATCTAGGTATGACATCGGATGATGGTTGGGTGGACGTCTTGTCGGCCTCGTCCGGCGAGGGTCACGAGACGGGGAGTTTGAGGCCGGGTTCCCTTCCCCCGGGGCGTTCAATGTCGGTTCCGGGGGAACCAAATTTAGAATCCCGTGCTACTAATTCGCGCCTCACGGATGGGCGAAGCAGTAGCTGTGGCACCCAGGGGTATCCTATGGCTAGAGGTTAGTAGGGTCCCCTGAAGACGGTCCCCCTATCATCGTAGGGCCCGGGGATCGTGGCGTCAGCCGGGGTGCCGTCCCCGGTTGTAATTCGCCTATGATGTCCGGCTTTGGCCACGGTGAGCAGTTCAAGACTCGGGCCATTTCTCACCGCACACGTAAGTCCTCTCGCAAGCCGGGTAAGTCCGCTCTTTCCATAGCTTTTGACGGGCGCGGGACACCGCGCCCGGTGCACTCGAAACGTCGCACCCAGCATGGACGAGTGACTTCTTCTCCCGGGATTCCTGACCGAGGGAGGCCAGTCCCCTCTGGACCAGGGGTAAGTCCCATGACGTGATTCCTTCGCTTAGAGTAAACCGCTTATCAGGCTGACAAGCGGTATGATATTTCAGGTCTCAAACCTGCATCGTCTAGATTTGTATTATTGTTGTCACTTCCTTATTACTAGCCCCTCTCTCGGTGGTAGCACTGGGCCTCGGGGTCAGTTAACACAATTGGGATTGTTGTCAGTAGTTGATAGAATTGTTAGAAACCGATAGGAATGTGACCGAGTTGAGTACCACGGTGGTGGAAATCTAATCAGCGCTTCGGCCGTTTTTTCGTGTTATTTATAGCGCGGCCCCCTCGGAGGGGGCCTTTGCAGCAGCGCTCCGCCCCCCCCCCCCCCCCCCCCCGAGATGGGGGGGGTGTCTCGTTCCGCGCCGCAGCCCCCGCGGGGGGGCTAGGCTCAGAGATTTGTTGCCGGGGTTCCCTTCCCCCGGTTCGCTGTGTGTTGGGACCGGGGGGGTATGGTTTTTGTTTGGAACTCCGTTCTGCCACACAGGTGGGCAAGACAATGTATGTAACACCCAGGTGAGTTTGTTGTGTGTGGTATCTAAGCTAGGTCTTGTGCTGCCCTCTCGTTGGCCTCGGGTAGCGAGGATCGCGAGTCAGGGCGATTGAGGCCGGGTTTCTTCCCCCGGTTCGAGTTGAGTTGGGACCAGGGGGAATGGATTTTCACTCCCGTTTTGCCTTTCGCGCCTCACGGTTGGGCGAGGCAATGTTGTGGCACCCAGGTGATCCCTTGGCTTAAGGTTTGTAGGGTGATCCTGAAGACGGTCCCCCTATCACTGCAGGGCCCGGGACCGTTGCGCCAGCCTAGGTGCTATCCCCGGTTGTAAGTCGCAGGCGGTACGGTAAGGCCGACTAACCCCAGCTTTAGATAATTAAGCTATATTAAAGCTAGCTGGGGTTCGCCACGGTAAAAGATGTTATTCCCCGGGCCACTTCTCACCTTTACCAATAAGTCCTCTCACAAGCAGGAGTAGCCAGCTCGTTCCGAGGCCTTTGACACACGTGGGTCAGCAGTGCATCCAGGAGCCTACTGGGCGTCGTCCAGCTTACGACCATACCACGATGGTTATATCTACCCAGGATGGACGGGCTACTGCTTATTCCCGGATACCTGGTCTCGGTAGGCCAGTTCCCACCAGGCCGTGGGTAAGTACTCTTAGTCTTGCGGCTGTTTTCGTCCGTTCTGTCGGCGCTCCCCCTGGTGCTGTGGTACAGGGGGATGTGATGTACATTTCGGGGTGCCGTGGCGCAGCGGTAACGCCTCTGACTCTAGGTCAGAAGACTGCGTGTTCGCATCACGTTGGGGTCACCATTATGTGATATGGTTCTTTGGTGTGTATATATTTAGAGTTAAATTGGAAGTTTGTCCCATACTCGTTGCTCATGACAGTGCGACAATGTATGAGGGAATAGATTTTATGATGTGGCTTCCAGGAGATCCCGTTACTTTAGGTAGTTGGGATCGATCCGTGCGCTAGCCAGGGTGTCGCCCCGGGCTATTAGACGCTAGCGTAATTTTTGATAATTGCCACGGTAAATTAATTAAGAAAGGAGCCATGTTATGGCTTGTATTTAAATTTTGGTTACGCATATGGATAAGTTCCTGTCGCTCTCAGTGAATGCTATTTGATTCTTGAGGAGCGGCCGGGGAGTATGGTTTGAGCCCCGTCTAGACGTAGGTCATGCTGTGAGCTGTATTAAAATTCTCTCGATATAGTCGTCTTGACCGCATGTCCTTTGACGCTCGGGTTGGTGCGCGTCACTTGCCACGGGGTGTTTAGTCACCTGCGCGGGGTAGGTTCCTTTGGTTCCTTGGTCCCTTGATTCCCCGGGATCTCTGCCCGCGGTAGACCTATCGGGGTGCCCGCGCGACCTCTAGCGGGTCCCCCTTTCCGCTGCCCTTTGCTGCGCGGGGCGGGTTCCTTTGGTTCCGTTGGTTCCTTTGGCTCCCCCGGGATCCCTGTCCGCGGTAGACCTATCGGGGTGCCCGCGCAACCCCTGGCGGGTCCCCTTATCGCTGTCCTTGCTCCTGTTCCGTGGGGTGGGGGGGGGAGCCGGTGCCCCCCCCCCCCCCCCCACCGACTCCCCTTTGGTTTTTACCTTCGGGCGTCTAGGTGGGGCGCGGACAGTTATATTTTTTGTGGAGGTTTCGCTTCCCCTCGTCGAGTAAGGGTCGCGAGGCTGCAGGATGAGGCATCTGTTTGCGGACCAGGCGGGTCCAGATTCGTGTTCGGACGAGATCGCCAGGGCTTTAGGTTGCGTCCTGGCAGGGTCGCCACGACTCTTGTCTTATGGCTTGTTTGTTGTCTACTACTATCTCCCCTAGGCCTGTGTGGATCCGGCCCGGTTTGAGCCCGATCTCAGGGCATAACGTTGCCGGTGGGTCTGGGTTATGCGCCGGGATCCGTTGCGATGGCCAGTGGGCCATTGTTGGTTTTAAGCCCACGCGATCGGCGTTGTTTATGTTGTGGACAAGGAGTTGTATCATAGGGTCAGCCTCGTTAAGGCGGTTACTCATCAGTTCGATTCCCCTTTCTCAGTCGAATGCTCGTGTGCACGGATGGCGGGTTGGCCATTGCATTTAAGACAGTTTGGCTTTGATAGGGTGGTTAGCCAACTTGGTATCCCAACGTTCTATACCTCGTTTTCCCGGGGGAGGACTGAATTTTCCGTGGACACAGCCGGGGTTTTCTTCTTCCTCAGCCCCGTTGCTGTGTAACTAAACCTGTTCCGGTGTCGTTGGTTCCCTTGCGTACGAGGCTCCCCGGCTGATATTGTATCTCGGTTTTTTGCCGTTCTAGATGTCCCTTGTTTCAGCATGGAGTCTTCCATTCATCCCCACGCCGCCGTTCGCCTAGGCTGTTGGCAGTCTCTCGGTTCCCAGGTTGGGTTGCGGTCAGTTCAGTGCCGAGGTCTTCTCATTTGGCCTGAAGTCCTTCTCCAGGGACCCCTTTCGGCAGGTGTCGGTGGTGCCAGGCCCCCACGATCTCGAGGAGTCCGGATATTCTCTTTTCAGAGGTCGTACTTCGTCTGCTCCTTGCAGAGATACTCAGTTGGGTCAGGTCGCTAGGTCCCTCATCATCGAGCTGAAGTCACGAGTGATCCCTTCGGGTGGTTCAGATGCCTTCCGTCGCCTACGCATGAGGCTGTTGGCTCCGGCGGAGTCTTGGCAGGTTCCCGGCCTCCTCATCAGCTTGGTGGTCCTAGTGCCGGTTGTCTTTTCTCCATCCGGTCCCTACAAATGTTCCAGATGCAGGATATTTGGGGGGGTTTTTCTTCCGCCCCCCCAGGGACGGTCGGTCGGGGTTGGGTTCCCGACAGTCCCATGGTCGTTGCAGATATAAGCTGGCGGGGGGGACGCGAGGCCGTCTCCTCCCGTCTCAATGGCTCTTTCTCCCCACGGTCTTCAGGATGTTTTGCGGGGGGTCAATTAAGTCTTAATGGACAATAGATTCCTTGAGAGTCATTTATCTGGCTTATGTGGGGTAGCTCACATGAAATAGTGATACACATGATTGAGATGACCTAATATGTATGTAGGTTCCTATTACTGATGGCACTAATATTAGCAGTGTATCTGCGGTATTCGTCATGGCGCTCTATTTATATGAGAATGGGTTTATAGTGACAATATTTGGCTAGTATTGTAGTGGTGGAGTTTGCAATTTCAGGGCCAGAACATGGCCCATTTGTTGGTTTGCCTATGGTAAAGGAAATGCAAGTATTTGGTAAATGCTTGCCAATTGCAAACTTAATAATTTTATTTGAATTATACTGCATCGAGAGCCTAGTTCCCGAATCATGCAGGCGTTTTGTTTACGACGCCCATCTTCCAGGTCTCTGGTACCGTCCTGGGTCTCGACCGGTGTTTTCAGGCCTTGGTCCGTGCTCCAGGTTGAGCCTATGTTGAGGGCCTCCCTTGGCTGGAGCCGGCCCTCCCGGTCTTCCTGCTGGCGTTGGCCCTGACCCGAGGCGGAGTACCTGGCGCACCTTGTTAGCATTAGGTCAGGGCTGGTAAGAGATGGGTGGTGGTCGGCCCTTCCGTCCAAGGGGGCTTTTTATTACTGGGAACCCAGTTTTTTGCCCAGCCGCCGGCCCGGGGTCACAAGACCCGGGCAATGGCCGCGTCTGGGCTTCCCTTCGTTAATGGTGCTGGCGTTTCTCACAGCAGGACATGATACGCTTGTTTTAGTCACTTGTCCATGCCCACGAGTTCCGGGCGATGGCCGACTCGTGGGCTCTCGTTAACGGAGCCCCTGTTGGGCGAGGTTCTACGGGCTCCTTGCTGGGCGTCGCCAAATGCGTTCGTCTCATGTTATCGGCGAGACGTGGTGGCCGGAGGCCCGGTCCTTGCTGAGGCGGTTCTGGCGGCTGGCCCTATGTAGATGTAGTCTGCGTTGTCCGACCCCTCCTCCAGTCAGTAAGTATACTTCCCGTATGCTATTTGTGTGGGTCAGGGATTATACAAATGTTGAAGGGGGTTGGTTAGGGATCTCGATATGGATTAAATGAATCTTAGTGATTTCATTATCCATTAGAGATACTAACCAACCCCCTTCATAAATTCCCTCCCGTCCTCCCCGCGTCGGTAGTCGTGCGCAATTGAAAGAGGACAATTAGGGCCCAGCGCCTGGTATATATAGGGGAGTAGTCTCGGTCCAAGGCAGTTTCTTTTTAGGGTGGTTTTTAGCGAGTTGTTTTCTGTGCATCCAAATGGATATACAAATGTTGAAGGGGGTTGGTTAGTATCTCTAATGGATAATGAAATCACTAAGATTCATTTAATCTCTTTCTGCAACGGGCCCAGGACTGATTCATTTTCTTATAACATGCATTCTCTATAGACCCAATCCTGAGTATTTTTCGAACCAGTCCTAAAGGGGTTAACCCTCCCGCCACTAAGATAAAAACAGAGCCATGAAGTTACTACACTGTCATGTTTGTATGGCAACAAGAGGTTTAAACAGCAAAGATGCCCTGGTAGATGATGGGTAGAAAAGCAATCACAAATTTGATTGATTTTTTTTAGATTGCCACGGCAGGCAGGAATATCATATCACTAGCTTTACTTTGTCAAAGTCAATTTCAATGACAGGATTGAGTTTACGAGTGAAACTGTTTCATTAAAAAATTACTTTGAAGACAAATATTGCACAAAGTATGAATAGTTGATTCGTCACAAACATTATTTAAGAAGGTATGGGGTTCCCCCTTTCCGCTCTCCCTAGCCTTGGGAGATTATAGTATTATTTTCAAGCTGATTTGGTAACCAAATTTAAAGCTGAATTTCAACAGTGAGATCCTTACATTTCGGCAGTGCCTAAACAGAGGATTATAAGAAGTGAGTATGAATAGTTAATTGGGAGACAAATTGACACAAGCAGTGAGTCAAGCACACACAGGTTATTCCCTATGTCCCCTTCTCCAGCCCTCTGTTGGCAGAGAGGTTTGTTATAAGAGTATATTCTTCTTTTCAAAATGATTTGATAAGCTAATTAAAAACAGAATTCAAACATAGAAATCCTTTCACTCCAATTCAAGTAGTGGTAGTGACTAAAAGAAACTATATGAACTGTTGCAAAACAAATTGACACAAGCTTTGGTCAACATATTCAGGTTCTCCACTATGCCCCCTTCTCCATTCTTAAGAGTAGACTTGACATGAAGGCTGATTATACAGTATTATTTTCTTATCAAAATAATTTGAAGAGCCAATTTAGAACAGAAATTAAAAGATTGAAACCCTTTTAATCAAATTTACACAAGCGTTAGTCAAATACATGTGGGGCAAACCCCCCTTCTCCGAGGGTAGACAAGAGTTATTTGGATATCAGTGGTGAAAGGCAATTTTCCTCCTAAACCAGCAACCATCAATATTTGTGTTAGTGTCAGCGAGAGTCTAATGTCTGCCGAGCCATTTACTTGAACAAAGTGATACAGACACCGAGTGGTTGTCTTGTACTGATCCTCAGGGATGGGAGATACGTGAGGTCCCCCCTTACTCGGCTGTTTGCCGCGCCTGGTGACTGGCGCCGCTCGGTCGCTTGCTTGCTTTCTTCTAGCTTTGACTTTATCCAACTCTATTTTCATCCCATCCAACTTTATCCATCTTAGGAGGGAATTTGAACATTTACTTTCATTGTATATCTGTTTTGTTTATTTGCTTTGGTTTTGGATGGTTTAATGTATTAGTATGTAGTCATCTTGGTAAATTCGATGTAGATGTTGCTATTGCAAACATTGAGCACTGCATTATTATCATCTGTGGAAAGAGCAATAAAAACAGGATCGATGAGAATTAAAGAAAGTGATACTAACTAGTCTCCTTTCATCAGGCATATTGTACCAAGTCAAAGACTGAACCCACCACCACCCCTCCCCCTCCTCCACACACACACACACACACACACACTCCCACACTGGGTGTGGTCTTCCGTCTACACTGATTTAGTAACTCCTATTTCATTTATCAGCAAAATGAGTATTCACAGGCTTATGATTATGATTAGGATTATGGATTAGGATTAGGATTAGGATAAAGGTTTGGATTAGAATTAAGGGGTAGAATCTGGTTTGGGTCAAGTTTAGATTTTGGAGATCAAAGTTTCGACAAATGGGTTAAAACTAAGAAACCCCTTACGAATGTTGGCAAAAATCAGGGTTTGCCTCTGCCACCCTGATTTTTGCCAACATTCGTCAGAAAAGTTGACAAATCCAAAATTCGCAACGTTCGTAAGCATTCGCCACTCAATGGGTCGATTTTATATAGGAACCATATGGTCATGTGGTCACTAGCATTGGTGAATCAAAAAGAACTTCAGCGACACCGTCTTACAACCGTTTGCAAAGGCTTAAGACTGTTTTGCAAACGCTTGCAACTGTTTGCGGAAAAATAAATTCGCAAAGAAATTTTTATCATGTTCAAAATTTCTTTGCGACAAGAAAAACTGTTTGCGACAATGAAAACTGTTTGCGAACTTTCTTGCAACCTTTTACGAACCTTTTGCAACCTTCTACGAATCCTGGCGAAATCCCAAATTCGATACGTTCGCAAGCATTCGCTACGTTCGCAAGCATTCGCCGCTCAGTGGGATACCCCCTTTAGGATCTCGGCTTACAGCCTTCACTGCTACTGTTTATTTGATACTTCTAAACATTTCTCTAACACTTCTGCATTTCCTCTTCTCCTATTGATTAGTCTTCTTAAAATGTAAACATTCTTTTTTTTACAGTTTGTATCAACTCCAAGTTCTAGCCTTCTATGGTTTCTGTAAGTTGATTTATTTGCCAGTCTTGTCTCATATTCAATTTCACAATTTAATTACTATGCAGGTACTTTCTTTTCTCTGCCTTCACCAAGCTTTTGAAGAAGAGCAATTAAACTGCTGGATTTTTAAACAAAATTATAATGTTTCTTACTAGAAACACAGTGTACCATGTGTTACCACTTACTCATTACGTATCAATTGCAAATGATCTTTATGTATGTGTTGTTACTCATCCGTCTTTCAATGTCACGCTTTATTCTCTGCTCTGGGCTTGTAGTGCGGGGAAGCAAATCAACCACAGTAGACACTTTTCATGAATTGAACATTTTTATTCAAATCGCCTCTCCACCTTGCTCCCCGTTTTCGTGAGAGTACTACGGAGAAAGGCCAAATGAATTTGTCGTATTTACACAAGACCCCGCTCGCTGCCCCCACCTCTTCCACTTTTGCTTATTCTCAAAACACCGTAATCCAATATCTAGGAAAATTATTGCCACATTGCATTACACGGAGTGGAATCAGAGTGAAGTGGCCAGGGGGTGAACGAAAAGAGGCCCCCCCTTTTCAATAAACACTTTTCGTAACAGAAACCTGTTGCGCCACATGCTAGTTCTATGAGAATTTTAGAAGTGATGAAGCGATGGGTTAATGTTCAAGACTCGATTTGTCCGAATGCAGACCATGACGACCGCCTCGCATACATACCGTGATGTACATAGTATCTGCCGTGCCAGGCATTGATTCATGAATGACTTGTCCGGGCCGGGTGCAATTGCGTAAACATTTATGCCCCTCTCGCCACTCCAGTCGCACCAAGTGGGTTGGTCATGAACTCGTGTGACTCTCGCGGTTGAAAATGACACATGAAGGAGAACACTAGCGCAGCACCATCTAATGTAGATAACCTTCCAGGTTTGCACCCTATCTTCAGCTACACACGTATATTTCTATGCGTTTCAACAAAATTGTCTAGGTGTATGCGGTTGCGTAAACATTTATGTTCTTTGCCTCTTCAGTCGTGCTAAGAGCAGGGATGCCAGAGAAAAATTCTTTTTAAATATATTTTGTAGGAGATATGATCCCCAAAATAGGCTCAGATTGCACTAGAGAGCATCTGGAACCCCAGATGGACCCCAGCTAAAGGGACACTGGCATCCTTGTAAGAGGCTTTGATAATGAACTGGTGTGACTCTGGAAACCCTTTGAGGTTGAAAATGACACATGAAGGATGACCCAAGCTCAGTGCCATATTCTAGATAACGTTCTTTCTCCATGTTTGTGCCACATCTTTCAGCTACACTCATGTATATATACAGACATATATGTCTGTGTATCACTGTATTCCAATGAAACACCTAGGTGTATCAATTGCATAAACATTTATGCCCCCCTTGCCCTCGAGGTGTGACAGGTTAGTTGATCATGAACTTGCAGTGACTTTCTCAGTTGAAATGACACATTTAGGATGACATTAGCATGGCACCAGGTTCCAGATATTCACCCCTCTTCTAGCGTACACGTTTACATTTTGATGTAGTTTGATGAAATGGCTAGGTGTATGCAGTTACATAAACATTTCTGCCCCCTTTGCCTTTCCATGAAATTTCTAGAGGTGTATGCAGTTACATAAACATTGACACCCCCCCCCCCCCCCCCCCCCCCCCCCGCTTATCAATATGTAACAAGTCAGTTGATAATGAACTTGCACAACTTTTGCGACATTCTCAGTTTAAAATGACAAATGTAGGGTGACGGGAGCACGCCACCATGTTAAAATATTCATGTGGCTGCATAAACATTTATGTTCCTCGCCACTCGAGTCGTGCCATGTAGGTTTGATAATGAACTCATGTGACTCTGGCCACTCTTGAGGTGGAAAATGACACATTAAGGATGACATGAGCATGAAACCATGCACTGGATTCTGCCACTGCCATCATTTAGACCCCCAATTTTGCAATACATTCATGTATTTCAATGAATCCAGATATTCTGCCCCCTCCATTTTTGCTCCCCTTATTTTCCAGTGTATGCATAATGTCTAATGATTCTGCATAATTATGTAAGGGTTTTTTCAGTAACATATTATCTGTGGAGTATTGATATCTGTTTCAGAATATATGGGTCTTTTTGTAACAATTATTTTTACACCTCCATACTAGTATTGTTTTTGTTTGGGGAGTATTTTGAAAGATGTTTTTGATCAAAAGCAGAAATGAGATATCATGAACAATGTTAACACAATGTTTTTCATTAACCTTGAATTTTTGATGTTTTGTTGAATTCTTAAGGCCTGTGATACCTCGGGGTTCCATCTTATAAATTGAAATGCATATTTCCTATTTGGCTTACTGGCAAAAATACAGAGGCTTTCTATGTATAACAATTGCATTGATGATAAAAAATAGTGATATTAAATTAAAAGGACAGTTTTTCATGTTTGTTTTCTTCTGGAGATGTCATAATAATGTTGTTAGCTGGTGTTTTAATTACGGAATAGAGCTTGATCTAATACGATTCATAACTTCCCGAGGAAATGAATCAATAACCATCTTAATCCCTAAATAGAAATGAGCTGATGTTGACTCTGATAATTGTTATTGATTGGTATAATTGTACGGAAGCCTAATATCCGCTATGGTAGCTTAAATGCCTGATATTACAGGGGTATTTAGGTCTGCCTGGATTATACCTAGGGATGATATGGAACAATGTATTGATCTGTTTCTGTGACTGATATGTACATTCATTATGAATAATAAGCCAAACATGTTATATGCCACCCTAAGCAAATAATCATGAAGCAATAATGATAATAATTAAAATCATGCCCTTTGCAATTTATCATGAAGCAATAATGATAATGATTATAATAATGCCTAGTGCAAAACTAGAGAGTATATCAAAATATAAGTATTTGATTTCCCACTTGGGTACTGGTAATGCTTTAAAAATGGTATTCTTTAACATGCAGTTGAATGTTTTCTATACAGACACCTACTTGAATGTAAATGCAAATATATGTACAATATGTGTTCACTAATGGTCTCTTGTATGATCTTAAATGCTGATAACTAAAACATTGTGTATTCATTTTGTCATTTTCCCTGGGTGTTGTAAAGAAAACCTAACAGCGCCTCTTACAAGCCCCTTGTAGGCTCCTCACATATCATGCATTTTAGTCATGACGTTGGAAGAAAAAAGACGAGAAATATGAAAGGGAGCTCAGCTCATGAATAATTAGAAGCATTAAGAACAGACACATTTCCAATTGACTCATAAATGTTGGTAGACGTAGGAAGAAGAAAAAAAATGAGAAATATGAAAGAGAGCCCAAGAATAATTAGAAGCATTAATGCAGACACATTTTCAATTGACTCACGAGTGTTCGTAGTAAGGTTAATGGCCTGACAAATCCTCTCAAATCTACATGATTTAAAATTCATCTCTCAAACACATTTATGTGGACAAAATGCGCCCTCTCATCCATGTCGTACATATTGCGATAATTTACCATCTAAATCGTTTAGATTCAAACGTGGGGACGATTTTTTTTTTCTTCACTTTCTGCAACATTAACACCAGTGCATATTGTGGTAATTTGTCACAAGTCTCTATTTTGTATTCATTAATGCGTAAAAATGCATACATTTCATGTGAATTAATCATTGCTGTAGCTCATTCATATTTCATGACGATTATTGAGTGTACTACTTTTTTTCTCTCATTAATTTGTTTCCACTATTAAGACTTGATAGTTATAACGAGAACTAGAAATATAATGAGACATTTTGGATACAGTGAAAACAAATTGTGTATTCATTGACATAATTTTGTAACAACATTGAATAAGTTTTGCAGATCTCATTTCACACTGACATCAATGGCTTGTCTTGATAATGTAAACAAAACATGATTTGTAATTTTATTTTATTATTGCATATTTTCAGGCTTATGAATGATGTGTGTTAAATACCAAAAGAAACTCAAATTGCCTTCAAAAGGTTCATGCAACTATTATAAACAAGTAATAATTTACTAATTGAAAAATTATCTATTTTTTAGAAAAGGGTCTGTGGAAAATGTGTATTATACCTTACCAATTTGACTTAAATATACTAAACTATATCCAACAGACACATCATACTAGAGTTCCAATAATATTTAATGCAAGTAACATCAAATAATTGAAACACATATAATTAAACCACCAAGACTGATGTGCTTGCATGGTAGATATATAAACAAATATTGCCTCCAACCCGCTTTGCAAAAAGAAAGAAGAAGGAGAAAATGGAATGAATATTAATTATGAAACCATTACATGCTGGAAAATGGTGTTCCATGTATAAGCTCTATGTGGATATCACAATCTTGTAGGAAACGGATTAACTTTACATGTAGGCCTGTGGTGGGACCAGATGGTCACAGTTTATGCTGGGCTGAAGATTTTGACGTTTTGCTCCAGAAATGTTTGTAAATATTTTCTTGAAATGGGGTTTTTATTGGAGGCAAATTGCATTAACTTCTCGGCTTCAAGACCAGCTCGCCTGTCTGTCAGAGGTGGTAGTGTAGTTATGTAGCGATTCTGAACTCATAACGGCCGGTTGAGAAAGAGAAAGGAGCTAAGTCACATTTTTCTAATACCATCGTAAAGCGCTTGGAGATGATGATAAATCATATTAGGTGCTATATAAATTGAGTATATTATTGATATTACATTGGTGATAATCATGCTTAAGATTTGGGACCCTTGTAGAAACACAATTTAGCTTATCTTTTATTTTGATGACATTTCTTAGATTAGAAATAATTATTTTCTGAAGATTTTGCATCGCACAGAGAAGACTCAGACTGACAAAATGGTATGCAGAACTTTAATTTAGCTGAAAATAGGCTCAACGCCTTTTTGACTCTCAACCGACAATAATAATTGTGACTTGTAGCTTTTATGAAACAGTCAATGGGTGGTTCTTACAATAAACAGTGCAGCCAATAAATACATTTTGTGATTTATGCTAATGTCATTAAAATTTATTATCGCTCTTTGATTTATGGTTTGCATCATATATCCAGAATAATGTTGTAGAGATTAATACAAATGCAAATGAATAAGTACATGGTGCAACTAAAGTTATGTGTTGGTATTTCGTTAACATCACAGCTTCTAATATCAATAGCAAACTAGAATGCACACATTCGAAAATGATTACGCAAATTACCATGGTGAATCTTACAATTATTCTTAGTAACACAAATTAGAAATGTCAACTTGCATATTTATGTCACAAACATCTAGAATAAAATAGTAATTTGTAATGAAAGAGCAGAGAAACAAAACGGAAAAACATTCCGGAAGTCATTGACCCAAATACTCATAGGACTGTGGGTGCCTGAGGCATTAGAATCGAACCAATTTGTAACCCGCACTCTCCATTACGGTTTATCAGATGCGCACCAAAACGATCCAGTGACTTGGGACGTACGCTTCCCTTGCACTGCAATCGATAGGGAGTATGGCAAATGATTGCCCAACAATTATGGAAACTGTGCATGGAAGAAAGGATAGGATAGGAGCACTGCAATGATTGCAAAGCAATTTATGAAAATGGTAGAAGAAAGATTGGAGTACTGCCATGGTTGAAGAACAATTATGGAAACTGTGGAAGAAAGAATAGAAGCACTGCATGGGTTGCACAACAATTACAAAATCCATGGAGGAGAAAGATGGGAGTATTGCCCCCGTTTTATCAAAATGGTGGAAGAGAAGATGGGGGAAGATGGCCAAGATTGAAGAACAATTATGACAGATGTAGAGGAAAGGATAGGAGCACTTGCATGATTTCAGAACAGTTTATGATGACGATGAAGAAAATAAGAGAATTCTTGGAGGATACCTACGTGTATTTTTCCTGGAGCTCTGAAGCTCCCCTTGGGTTTGATTCAATCACCTGTTTCTTGGTTCATCATCAACATTTAGCTATTTTCTTGTCTTTCATTCATTCTTTTTCTTTTTTCTGCACTTTTTGCATTTTGGATTATTCTTATTTTTTCATATTGCATGGTTGCCTTTTATAGATATTCTTCTTCTTGATTCCTCTCACATTCATTCTCTTGAATGATTGATTGACTGATTGATTGATTGCTTGATTGATTGATTTATTGATTAAATGCTTGATTTTTTTCCTTTCTTTTTCTTACCTTTTCTTTTCTCTTCCATTACCATTCTATTCTCTTTTTGCTTTTTATTTTACATCTCCTTTTGAAACAAATTCCTTTTCTCTTCTTTTTCGCTTCACGGAAATTTTGAAATAACCTGCCAATATGTTTTGTCAGGTGTCTCAAATATTACACATATTTGATATTATTTTTGTAATAAAAAATTATTGTCCTCAGCAATTTCTTGTTGAGAACCATGTTTATGTCGTCATTAGCAGTCTTCATTTCACGGCGATACCTCCCTCTCCAGTGAGACACTACCCACCCCCATTGTGTGCAGTCGACTAAACCACATTGAACTTTCATGATTGGTCAAGTGTGCCTGGCAGCTCAATAGTTTGTGATGAATATGCATGAGGCGTGTGTATCTCCCACATCCAAAGCAGGATTTGCATTACGCACTACGCACTAGCATTGCGGTGTAGATGGTATACTGTGTGTTTGTGTCTGTGTGTGTGAGTGATGCAGTTACTGGTGTATGGCTGGTAGAATGTGTACTATATTACGCTGGTGCTAATCTGTGGAGCACAGGTAGCTAGCTGCATCTATTCGCTATACCGCTATTACTCCCATCGAATCAGCAGCAGCTATAGCACCTAAGCACAGAGAAGTCATCTATGTGCGCTGGCTGGATGGCAGGTCCAATGTATACATACTCAGCTGTATAGTATAGTTGCTCAACACAGTCAGTTAGTTTGTCGCACAGGTGGTAGCACAAAGTGCGCTCTGCGAGATCTACTGAGGGACTACCTTTATTTATTTCACTGGTGTGAAGTTGTAAAAGCGCCGGACATCAAAGGAAAAAGGGAAAACAGTTTGGGGCGTAAAGGATAAAAGAGCTTGGATTTTTATTTCTTTCCTTATTTGGAGTTAGTTTGAGAATATTTATGATTTCTTTATTTTGTTTTTCATCCGGAGAAAAGTTGCATTTTAAAACTTTTGACACCTGTTTAAGGTGAAAATAAAGTCATAGAGTGTGGGGGAAAAGTTACCAATCTCCCATTCACTGGCTTGGAGTTGGAAGGATCATCATACTATGGACTTTTCTGTACAGGAGCGTACTTAGCAGTCTCATTTTATTTGTAAAACAATTCAGGAGGCCTATACATTAGTAGGAAGTGAGTCACAATCCTATCGCATCTCATGCATTTTATTACCTCTTTTGAATCCTGATATAATACACAAAAAAGGAGGAAAGAATGTTTCAATGAATGCAATTATTCAGCGATGACTCCGAACCTCTAGTGCCATGGAATTAATCAATAGATGAGCTGCTTTGCTTTTATCGTACATGGAAACTTTACTCAACCGCCATTCATGAAAGTATACTAAACGCTGAGCCTGGACAATTGAGTTGTTGAGCTTTCCAGAAGTGACTTTGTGCAATATCTTCAACTTCGGTGAAAGGAAACCAAATTAGGATTTATTATTATTATTGTTATTATTTCTCACAATCATTTGGGAAGCACCTTTTTCTACTTTTTGACATTGCGGATCAGTTGACATTTTGGATGTGGTATCGCGGCTGAAGTGATTACATAACTCGGACCCCGAAACCGGTTTGTTGAAGTCATGGATTTCATCATACTCAATGTAGGTTGTCATTATTACTTTTTTCTGTGTCTTTTATTTTCTAATTGATGTTATAAGTTTATATGCTATTTGTAGGTAATGTAAGTCTTGATTTTTATTTCTTAACACATTCAGGGCTGTACTGACAATTGTTTGTCTGTGACCTACAGAAAATGCATGTTATACCGATGGATGGATGGATGGATGGATGGATGGATGGATGGATGGATAGATAGATAGATAGAGGGATGGATGGATAGAGGGAGGACAGAACGGATGGATGGATATAAAGAAAGCCATATAGATAGATAGATAGATAGATAGATAGATAGATAGATAGATAGATAGATAGATAGATAGTCATACAGATGGATGTATTAATTCAAAGAGAGGCAGAGAGATAGCACTTTAAAGGCATACTAAAATCGATAAACAGGAAGAAAAAAAAAAGATAGGCACGTAAACAGTGTGACCGGTAGATGCTAGGCCTAGGTATTCTTTACTCTGTATACTCATGGTATACTCACCCCATTCTCCAAAAAGTACATCACCCCTTACTAATGCTTCCGCATGCACGGCGGCGAGCTACATGTATGCTCTGCCTTGGGTATTAATGAACTTCCCTGTCTTCTTTTTTTATACAGTTTTCCCCCGTTTTTTTTCTTCTTCTTCTTCTTCTTGAATGCTGCGTAAAGAATCGCTCCTCCTTACACATTACGCAGAGTTCGAAAGATCAATGGAAAACCTTTTCCTCTATTCATCCTCTCGTTATAATGGATAAAAAAAAGCTTTGACTTATTTTGGTTTCTTGTTTTTTTACCTCCTGAGGATTGAGCGGAATACTAGTATACATTTTGTATCAGTGGCTGGGGACTATGCTGCCCTAATCTGACAAAAGGAAGCAACTGACAATTGGTAGTTTTCTTGTTAATGAGGATTTTTATGATGATATTTGTGCAGTTACTTCCTTTTGACCTATTAATTTCTCATAAATGGATTGTCAGGTGACTTTAATTGGTTCACCATTGTGTAGAGCATATCTCAATGACCACAAAACAAATAAAAAGACTATCCATAAAATTGTCAGTTGCTTCCTTTTGTCAGATAATGGAGAATGTATGTTATACAAAAAGAGTTGTGTCCTGAATGGGTTAATATTCTGTGAATAGGGCTTCGTCTGGTCTAATCTACCCTTTCTCTCCTACTCCTAGTCCTACAGATGTTTCTAGTTTTTAGAAATTATCACCCTGTACATTGAAAGTTTTTGTTTGTGATTTTGTAAAGAGTTAAAATGTCCTTAATTTTAACTCACCTTATATAAAAACAAATGAAATATAGTTAAGTTACCTGCATGTGTAGTTTGTCCAGTTCAGAAGAAGTTCAAACCAGTACTATTAATCTTTCTGGTCCTTGTAGGAGTCATAACTAGCAGGCACACTCCATGTATTTCTTTATTTTTCACAGATTTTCACCTTATGTTTATTAGTATCACTGTAATAAAATGGGACTTCCTTGTAAACAGGGATCTGGTATTGTAAAACATGATAGCACCTCAATGATATGGATATCTGCTTTTGCCATTTCTACATCAATAGTAGTTCAAAACACAACTATAAACGAAATCAGATTAACTGGAAGGGAAGACCCGTTGTTCGCTCTACTGTATATCGTGTTTATGTCGGTTTCTTTAGTGTCTGGTCTTTATGCACTTTTGATGACTGGTCGTAAAGGAATCTCAAGTGGCCGTAAGCAATCGCCTTTTATGTTGAAGCATAGGCTATTGTAACGATTGTTGTGCTAATTTTCTGGTATTCTTTGTTTTCTTTGTGTGTTTTTATGAGTGTGTTTGTTTGTGAATTGGTGTGTTTTAGTGTGTGAATGTTTTGTTTTGTTTTGTGTGTGTCTGTGTGTGCATGTTTGTGTTTTGTGTGTGTGTGTGTGTGCATGTTTGTGTTTCTGTGTGAATGCATGTTTGTGTTTTGTGTGTGCGTGCATGTTTGTGTTTTGTGTGTGAGTGTGTGCCTGTTTGTGTTTGGTATTTGTGTCTGTATTCATGCATGTGTTTGTATATATGTTTGTATGTGTCTTGAGTAGAGGAGATTTTAATTTTTGGTGTTTGTATATATTCATCTGCATTGAAATGCCTTGAATAGTGACAGAGATAATCAGATAATCTTTATTGTATCTTAGAGTTCAAGACTTGGACAACAAAGCAGCTCATGAGATATATATTTGTCTTTTAACACAGAGATAAGCACATGAAGTGAATAAGGTGTGAAGACTGTATTCAGAGCTTATCTAAGAGAGGCCAAAAGCAGTGAATAATCTTACAATGAGAAGGAAGGCATATCAGATAACATATTTTGCAGCAAATATAGATGTACCCCAATATATCTGCCACCTTTTTTTTCACATTTTATCAAATCAATCACAAAGTGATTTGTTTTGTTTGCCATCTTTAAAAACAATTTGCAAATTTCATCTCTGAGCATTTTTTTCTCTTTGGCATACTATTGATAACGAAGTGCAAATTCAATCATAGAACTTTATTGTTGAGCTTGGTTATCTATTGTTAACAATCGGTCAATCATTGGTTGAAGTGTAAACATGAATTTACCAGCAATGACAGGCAATGACCATATAGTGTGTAGTATAGTAATTGGCAATTTCATCATTTTAAACAATAAATGGCTGCATAAATATTATTGGTAGAACCCAAATTCAATCTGATGTATATAATTTCTCTATCTGAAATTGATTAATAAATATAATAAGCACCATTTCGTATATGCTATATATGAACATTTTATTGTTATTATTCATATATATTTTTTACTAGATACACATTGTAGTATACCGAGGTCATTCCCAGAGCATGGTTAGATGCTCATTATTTTCTTTTCATTATCTCATTAGGAATGTGAATGTCAATATATTTTCTAATCCAGGCATTTAGGGCGGGATAATAATAAAAGCCTCCATATTTTGATACGCAGTACCGTATATGTTTTCATACACACATATACTTTAGTCGGACCAAAGTTATACATTGGGAATTGGTGTATGCGCGAGTATTATATACTGAATTGGTGTATATTACATGTATGTGTGTGTCAATGCGTGAATATATGAATTGGTTTTCATGTAGATTAACAAAGTATAGTTGAGTGACCTTATGTAATTGTAATTTTGTTGATGGGGTCGATTTATTGAATTTTTGTATTTTTAACCTGTTCAGGACTGGTCCCGATACTCTGGCTTGGGTCTATGGAGAATTATGTTATACCATAATCAATCAGTCCTGAACAGGTTAATGGAAATATATTTTTGTCATTAATTTCTGTTAAAATTTAAATATATGATATGATGTTAAAATTCTAATGCCTTCTCATTTTCTTTTCTTCCTCACTATTTGCATTACTCTGGATTATCCTGCAACTTCTTCTAAACAGGTAAGCAAAATAAGCCTCTTAAAATGTCTGATGTATTTTGAAATGAAAGCTCTTTTCACCTACCTTCCATGAACTGAGGATGCTAAAATGTTTTTCAATGATGTAGAAAATTAGTATGAATTTAATAATATAGCAGGTGCTTTTATATTTGTTCATATGTGTATGTGTGTATGTGTTTGTTTGTTTGTTTGTTTGTGCATATGTTCGTGATTCAGAAAAGCTGTGTTATGATGTTTCAAGAAACACTCATATAAAGTTGATTTTTATTTTTAAAAGACAAAGATAATACAAGGAAGATGGATCGGAGCAGGAGATGGAATTTATACTTACTGTTTACAAATAGGAAGACATACTAATTTGAAGCATAACAATAAATGTATGATGTACAATGGCTAACTTTGTAATTGGCATATTTACTGTTTACAAATAGGAAGACATACTAATTTGAAGCATAACAATTATGTTATGATACACAATGGCTAACTTTGTAATTGGCAATTGGGAATACACATCAAAATGGCCATAAATAGGTCAAGCAGCGCTAATTCAAAAGAGAAATCTGCCATCCCATTCCTTTTATTGTCTCATTACAGCAGTGAAAAGGCCAGTTTATGGATGAACTGATAAATATCTAGATTTGTCCATCAGGAGGCAATCCCGGCAAATCATATTTGACCACAAATACAACCACATCATTTTGGAGCAATTGGTAGAGTTAAAGGGTAGGGAGTTTTTTATATGGCGTGCCAATTTGAACAATGAATACAAAATAACTAAATTAATATAACTGTTTCCCATTTCGTGTGGTGTTCTATGCTTTAGCATTATACCGGGATGTACAGTCGCACTTGCTGTTTATTTTCTTCCAACCACAAATCTTCAATTTCGCAAATCAAACTGTGAAAATGTAGATAAAAGGGAAAATTGCTCCTTTTTTATAATTCAGATTTTCTACCAAGTTTGTATTCATTGATTGTTGTTTGCTAGGTTTGCCCCCAAGCTATTACCTCAAATGCTTTAGATATCTTTTTGAAAATGTGGTTTAATAAATCAAATTTGGCACAATTAGATAACGTGGTTGAAAGTACACGCTTTGATAATCTTCTTTAATAATGTATACTTTGATGTGTTTGTTTGCACTGTTTGCACTTTTGACAATGTTCAACTTAATACAGCTGTTTAGTGGTGTTTAGTGGTAGTTTAATGGGATATGTTGGGCTTGATTAAGGAAGTCATGAAGCAGTGAAAGATTTGTCAACATCTATTGTAAACTTGCCTCTAAGGATTTATGTGTTTGTGTGTTATGACGGGAAAAGAATATGCAAATTTATGAAAATAAGAACCATTAGTAATGTTAATCTAAGCATATGGGTCTACCAGTCATAGGTATTGTGTCCATCAAGTCATGCAAGTTATATATCTAGATGAAATACTATTATGTTTATGTTAATTTTTAATTAAAATATTCACTACATACATTTTTTTTCATACTAAAGAAAGCAAATAGACAAGAATGATGAAGCTTGACCTAACCAGTCAAAGGTCCGTCTGATTGTGGAGTTTATTGCAAGTGTATTGATTCCAATCTACATTTGCATTCAAATCATGATGGTAATTTCGTGGAAAAGTAAACACAAATTTGACCTCTTTTGGATCAATATAATCTAAAATTCAGCTATACTTTGACCTGCTACTACCCCCCCCCCCCCCCCCCCCAAAAGAAATAATGTACACTGCGCTCTATTGCGATTCTCCAATATACTACTAGATTTGAATTTGTTGCGCTTGGCAATACTAGACATTCTCTAATAATCTCTTCATTTATCTTCATTCCAATCGTGATGGTAATTTTGTTTAAAGTAAACACAAATTTGACCCATTTTGCCTGGATCAATAATATCAAACCATTGCCTACAATATATTGCACTTCCTATAGATGTAAATACATGCTATATCAAGTTCTGTTGTGAATGGGTTAAAGTTAGCTTATATTTTAGACTAATCCCCCCCCCCCCCCCCACCTACCCAAAAAACAACAACATGCAAACGGCCAAAGATCATCTCAATGAACTAACCTACACTGGGCTCTCTGTATTGTTGGCAGTTTCCAATTTTGTCATAGGATATGAAATCATGCTGGGTTGAAACAGGAAGATACACTGTAGCCGTGGTTTGTACTAAATTGGAAGAGAATGAGGGAGTGTCACTGGGACTTTGTTTCAATATGGACTTGTGTTCCTTTTCGTCTTCACCGCTTCTTATCATCTCCTCCCTTTTCCATGAAAGTCTAGAAATAAAGTCAATGAAGTCGGCACTTGGTGGAGGGGGAAAGGGGAAAACGTGAGACCCTGTATTCCAATTATCATCCAATTTTCTATGAGTTGGTGCTTTTGGAGGAAAAAAAAACATTATTGAAAACAAAATTCTTTCTCTCTCTCTGTCTTGGTGTCTTCAGATTATTCTTATTTTCTAGTTATTGGCTGCCCTATGTGATGCATTATTGCCTAGTTAGCTATGTGGCATTGCTCTCCGTATACTTACCTTTGAAATTTCATTATGGAGTGGTGAACAGTTCCATCTAAAGGTAGATATGCGGTCCTTTGTGTCCATTTTACTTGATTTTGTATTTGTCTTGAAAATATGCTGGAAGAAAGTAAGGTTTTAATTATATCATACTGCTCTGGTGTTAAACAGAGAAAAGGATGGAAAGGAAAAGAAGGATGTGTGAAAAAAAGGTGGAATATGAAAGAAGGCTGGACTTTGCAGATGACCTCAGAGTTTGCATTAACTAGAATACATCAATACATTTCGACCACTCTATGATGACTAAGAGCCAAGATGGGTTAAGGGGGTACAACCCGCCCCCAATCCCATCAAAATTCATAGCATTCTCTATGCATTAACTATGTGTGAATATTGACACCTGAGAAGGAATGTGTTAAATGCTAGCTACCATTGAGAGGCTCACCTGTCACGTAGGGAACCGGGCACCTGGCTTTTCAAATTTTGGTCGATAGGCATCTCATGATCTCATTGGTCCGTATTGCACTAGTTCATTTTTTTGCTTAAACCCCAAATCTGGTAGAAAGTAATTCTTAGCATAAAAATGTAGTGGAACATGGTAAAACTCACTTAGTCAATATGTATGCATTATGCATAAGATTTTTCATTTCAACATGATGTATTTCTCTTTGCATGATGGATACTGGTGACTATGCTCCCCAATAGTATCCATCAGCCAATAACCATAGAAACATAGTCTGGTGTGAGCATTTGGAGTATAGTTTGCTTAATGTTCTATATAGTAACCCTTTCAGTACTTGTCAAGAAAAATACTCAGGCCAGATTTAGTAGACAATTCTAGTTCTTTTGGTATGAATTTTTAAGATAAAAAAGTGTCTGACTCACTACACGTAGATCATCTATTTTCTTTGACTTCATCTCTTGTCACTGCAGGCATGAATAAAAAAAAAATTTGCGGAAAATAAAATTGAATTCAAGAGAATTCTTGACTTGAGACTGGATTGTTTCACCTTGTTTGCAGAAGCTTTCCTGAAATATTACAAAGTGTTCCATCACTCCACTTAGCGGCTTCCCCATGGTAATTTGAGCCATCCATTGCGCGAGAGTAGAAATGATCCAGCGCTTTTGGGTAGGACGGTAGAGAAAGAGAGAGAGATCTAGGGAGAGAACACACAGAACAGGGTATTTTCCCTGATTGTAGAGTTTGGAAAAATGAAAGAAAGTGTATTGCGCGAGAGTTGAAATGATCCATTGCATTGGGAAGACCAGGTAGAGAAAGAGAGAGTTACATGTATATGGAGAGAAAACAAAAAAAAAAGAGTATATTCCCTGATCGTAGAGTTCGAGGAAAAAGGTGTTTTGCGTGATCAGAGACCTAGTGAACGAGAGAAAAAGGTGTTTGCTGATATAATTTTGTCCCCTTGTTTTGAAAGTTCTACTACCCGAAAGGTTGAATGAGATTGAGTGATAATGCAAATGGTCCCTTCGGCACGTCTCATCCGTAAAACCACTTTTTATTTTCTTCCTTCATCCCTCCTTTCTTCTTCTTGGCCAAGTTCCTTTAGTAAGTGGGGACATTCTAATACTGCCAATCTTTCAAAACAGTGAACAAAAATACTTGGGGTATCAGGGCAAATTTGCCCCCGAAATGCCGAATTGAGCCCCCAAAAATCATAAAACAGCCCCCGAAAATGTGCATAGAGTTTTAATAATGCAAATCAAATTTTGGAGTGTTATTTCCATGCAGGCAAGCTAAAATATACATTTTACTTTTTCACTGCTTCAAAAAGGAATTAAGTTTTTCCCGAATGAATTGACGGATACTAATTATGAACATATTGGGCCAAAAATTCCTTTATTTTGTTATTTTGAGTTAAAAACAAAACAAGTCTCTCCATACTTATTATGAAAATATTCTTGGGGAAAAAATTATTTTATCTTGTTAAAAGAAAGGTGGAGATAAAACCTTCATATAAGGGCAATGTCGAATTCCATCTGAAAGGGATTAGGAACAGTGTGCGGATAATCCCACTTTGAGTGGTTTTTCAGCAAAACATTGTGTCGTGAATTTCTCCTTTTGTTACTAGACTAGTCTAGATCCTTCATTATGGATAACAGCATAATCCCTCCCAATGGATGATGACAGAAACAGAAAAATATGAAATATTTATATGGTGAAATAAATATATACATTGCGTTGTTGTTCACATATTTATATGGTGTAATAAATATATACATTGCGTTGTTGTTCACTTTGTTTCTACAAAGTGATGATATATGATACCCAACTCAATTTGTCTTTTCATTTTCTTCTTATGTTTAAATGCAAATATCTTCTTTCTTTTTTTTTAGGAGCTATTTCACGATGTTTTTTCTTCGCTTTTGCGGAAAAGGGAATGTTGTTAATTGTGCCACATAATGTAGATACAATTGAGATATAGAGGTCTGTCCTGAGGGTAACCTACTATAATGGTTTAGCTTTTATACACTTAACATTTTTTGCTCATTTTGGGGTAAAAAGAAAGCTTTGCTAATTTGGCCAAGTACGTGCTCTTGAGATAGGGTGTTTGTCTTGAGGGTGCTCTAATTTCGGCTCTTTTTTTGGTGAAGGGTAAACTGATCGAAAATGGAAACTTGATATAAAGCTTTGGAAAAAGCTCTTTGAGCTAAATTCAGTGAATCTTCACAATGTGGGTCTAGAGTGGTTGATTAACCCAATAACACAAATAAATGAAACATGATGTGTTTGTTTAGGACAGAGATAATAAAATAAAGTATACATGGGGGAATTTTTTTCTTTTTCTGAAAATTTAGGGAAATTCTTATGACGCATCATCAATGATTATCACCTTTTTATCATACATTAAAAGGAAAATTTAATCCATTGGAGACAGAGCTTGAGATATTTGGGCTGTGTTCTATGGGAAGTGAATGATATATACCAATATTAAATCAATATTAATGGATTAATGGCCAAGTTTCTACCAAAATAGGAAAGTCTTTTTGGTGACTCAATATTTGCTTCTGTGACAGTTGCTCCAAAGTTTCATCACTGTGTTGTTGTTTTTAATGAAGTTCATGTTTAGGTTTAGGATAAGGGTCAGCCGGTTAGAGCTTTGTTGAGGTTTAGCATTCTGTTTAGGTTTAGAAATCATTCCTAATTTATGACACATTCATAGCACAGAAATTGCTGCCAGAGCAAATGTCATTGAACCAGTCTTTCAGAAGCGAAGACAATCCTGAAGTGCTATGGTCCAGCGACAGGAAGTTAAGCCTTCCCATCAACACCCACAACTTATCGTATCCCGTTCCCACTTGAGCGTCTGCAGGTGGTATGAACATGAACCCCATTCCCTCTACCCTTTATCCCATTGATCCTGCACATGAAATGCACCATTCACATTGCCAGACCATCCTGAAACAGACCGATGAGGCAATGACCAATAGAAACCTTTCTGAATCCCTTATCCCTATTCTTATACTGATTTATATCCCCCTAATGAATGTGGCAATAACCAACAAAATGCTTCCCCTACCCTACACACAAATCCCCTTTTCCCCCAAAAAAAGTAGTCGTAATCAAACCATAATTAAATGATAACTGGCAAAATCCTGGCCTGTCGGGTTGATGTCAGTTTTATGTCAGTATTCATGGTAGTCTACAATTATGTTATTGGCTCTATTTTTTAGCAAGAATTTGTTGATCCGGTTCCTGAATTCTGGGAGAGTCAGGCTGTTACCGAAGAGATCTGACAGAATAATGAAATTATACCAGAAGAAGTAATGCAAGCCCGTAGTGAGAATGTTAAATTTGTAATCGGTCTATTGGCGGTCTTGTTGGTGTGAATGGGGGTGATACCAACCACTCCTATACCGACATTGATCCTCCTCCAACATCCACCATGCTCCTGACTAGAGACAACAATCTTGCCTCCTCCTAATGCATCCACCTGTGCAGTGATGATGGTAACCATGGCAACCGCATCCTCAGGGGCATGCAGAGTCCATCTGTGTAGCACCAATCATTGAAATCTTCTCATGTTTTTCCCCGAACTGCCCATCTTAAGTGCTGTCCAGAATCCCTCATGTACTAATGTTTCATCTCCCTTTGTCTTTTCTTTTTGTTTGATTTACTTTCTTTTTTTACTTTCATCAAAATATGATATTTCCGATTTAAAAGCATTCATAGGAAATAGTGTGATAGAATAATAGCACATTACAAACAAAAATGATTACAAATTGAAACAAAGTAATTTATAATGATTTGTTTGTGAAATCTGAAGTAGATGTAGATACATGTATGTCATGTACTTTATAATGAGTGAATTGTTATTATTTTAACTGGTTCAGGACTGTCCCAACATATTCAGAATGGGGTTTGTGGAGACAATCAAATTGTGTTGATCAAGTTCAGCTGCATTATGTAAATATTTGATAGAACAGTATACCTATACCGTGAGAATATATATGCCATAATTTTTAAAGCATGATGTGTAATTGTTTATGCATCAGTGTACACATAAATTAACAGTATTTAAGTTAATCTAAATAACAACCATCATATCGCAGAAGATATTTCACAAATTAAAAATGTATTAAGATTTTACAACTGCTACCTGTAACACACACAGGCAACTCTTTGTAGCGATCCCACATCGTCATGAAATATAATTACATAGAGTAGTTCATGTAGGTCACGGGAATAAAAGTATATAGTGCAACCATGGGACGGGGAGGATGTGGAGTTAGGATGTTGATAGCAAAACCCACATCTCCCTTTTTTCTCCTCTTTCTTCTTCTTTGCTAATTGCATCAAATTAAAAGCCTACGAAGGACGTATTCATTATCATTAGCCGTGTGATGAGCTGAGAAGGATCCACTACTCGTACCCCGGTTTCCCCACTTTAGGCTCAATTTGTCTGGCAAAGCATTTTGGGCCACGGGGACGATTAAAACCAGCGTGCTTTGTGCCTGGTGGTCTTGGGTTGGTGGTATTTAGTCACTGAGAGCATCTGCGTTGGTCGTTGGCTTGACTTAGCTACGCAATGTCCTCACAATCTTTCCTAACATCAACTCGACTATCTTACTTTTCTCAATTTTCTCTTCTTTAATTTTTCTCTTGTTTTCTTTCTCCCTCTTTCTCTCACTGTCTTTTTTGTGATATTTTCTCTCTCTTTAATGTTATATCCCTTCTTTGACTTGTGTTGTTTTCTTTCTTCCCTTACTCTCTCTCTCGCTCTGTCTTCCTTGTTTTATTTCTCTCATTTCATGCTCTAGATCACCCAATTAATTCTTTGCTTGTACTGGGCTGATTTTGTTTGAATAAGGTCCTTGCACAAGTTTCTCTAGATTTTCTGACCCTTTTATCTAGTTTGCTGATGATTTAGTCTGAATTTTTATCTAATTCTCATCTATCTTGTTCCATAATACTGTTTTTATTTTCCAATGATGCCAATATTCCTGCCTTCATAGGAAATTAATTTCTTTCTCTCTTTCTTTCTTTCTTTCTTTGTTTGTCTCTGTCTGTCCAAAGCCTATTCCATATATTTATCACTTCTAATTTCTTTCAAATACCTCAAATTTCCTCTGTTTCTAATGTCATATCTTTATTTTGTAATTATAAATCCAATTCTAGATACTGTACTCACCCCCCCCCCCCCCTTTCCTCTGTTTCTAATGTCATATCTTTATTTTGTAATTATAAATCCAATTCTAGATACTGTACTCACCCCCCCCCCCTTATCTCTATCTCTCTGTAATTTCCTCTCTGTCCATTCATCCCCAATTGTTTATTCAACACCCCTGCTGTTATGTTCTACTAATGAAGATGCTAATTACCATTATCAAGGTTTTATCATCAAGCCCCACTCCATGGCATTAGCGTGTGATACAAGGGACCTACTTAGTACATACTGTACTGTGCTATCAGTGTGCTATTGTCTGAATACTTGTGATTCATCATGAGTAGGGCCACATACATACAGTACTGTATGTGATGTTATACCAGTTGGGCTTGTACATGTACAGCCCTTTCGGTACTGGGATATGCAAAGGCTATGGATTTATTGGAGACTAAAGCACACAAAGCATGTAGAGAGTTATTCTGAATTTATAGAGCTATGGTACTTGCCCTGTCATCTGCTACCCTCTTGTAGTTGTTACCGCTACTCCAGTCTTTTTGAACATAAGAAAGTCTCATTCCTTACTGTTTGTGCGTGGTGCATGGCTACTTATTAGCACCTGCTGTACTGCAGTATTTTCTTACCCCCTTGCCGATGGGAACCTGGCGGGCTATGTACAAAGTCTATGGGGATTTCAGAATCTTGAATAGAACGGGTTAACATGTATTTATAACTAAATTGGTACTACCAGTGCAGTGAAATTCCCCTTGTTTCACAGTCCACCTGCTGCCATCATGTAGCCACTGTATCAGACCTTTTCAATTATTATTTCATCTCCTTTCTAACAAAAAAAATAACAACAGAAGACTGGAAAGTAAGCTACTTTCCAGAAATAATCACTCTAAAGATATGTATCACCCTGTTTGAGTGCAGTGGGAAAATATTCTAATACAAGCCTTGTTTTTCCATTGATTAGTGCATGGTGATTGGGTCCCATTGTTCTCTCTTATTACTGCCTACTGTCCCATATACACGTCATCCAATCATTAATACAAGTTCACAGCATGGATCTATATATGTTTATTAGTTCTCTTTTGTATATTAGTTGCATTTATTATTATTATCTTTTTTTGTTAATAGGGGATTTTATCTTCTGTATTTGTCATGCTAATTGACAACTTCTTCTCCTTAACCCTTTGGAGACCTGTAAGTTAATATTGATAAAATTGCTAACATCGGTTTTGGCTTTTGATAGGTGAAGTTACTAGGACTATCTAAAACGTGATACCAATGCCACATTTTCTCCAAGCATTGATTAAAACCATGCATTTATTCATCTCACGAAAGTCATACTTTTCTCTCATGCATACATGTGAGTTTCCTTACCCTTTTTTAAATTTTAAAATGTATTTGAGAAGAGATTTAGGGGGAAAGGGCAGATAACCTTCTAAAAAAGTCGAGAGACATTTATAAATGTCATGTTATCCCTTACCTGGGGGGATATGTTGGGATAACATTCATGACAATTCCCCTCTAATTCAAGGTTACGCTCTTTGCTTCAAGTAGGAGGTGTCATCCCGAAATGAATCATCGTCTTTAACGATCAGAATGTTCTGCGTTAATTAGAGCATTCTCTTACAGTCCTCGCTCCTGTTGATCCATCAATCAATGGTTTGATGCAATTACAAATGCTGAGGACGTAAAGGCTCGGGCGTAGAGAAGGAGGAATGACTTGTAAATTCGAACCCGGTGTTTTGATGGTGATATTGATTTAATTTCCATGTTCGGGATCATGTTTACTCAAGGCTTGCTCAAGAAGCAATGGCTGATCAATTTCAGATGTCAATCATGTCCTGTTAACTGAATGTCAACAAAATTAAGACAAGAAAGGAGATTAGAAAGAAAAACACTCACCATGTTATTTCATGACTTGTAATTTTCAATCGATTCTGTCTTTATGAGTGGCTAGTGAAAAGACAAGAAGAAGAAAAGGTCATTGGAAGGGCAGCCCATCATATACAAAACTGTAAAGGTAAAAACAAAAATTACATTAAGTAACAGCTTCTATTTTGTAATTGTCATCGTCATCATCATGGCCATTATCCTCATCATCATTGTCATCATCAGCAGCAGCAGCAGCATCATCATCAAAATCATCATCATCATCATCATTCATCGTCATCATCATCATCATCAATCATCACCTTCATCATGACTTCCACTACCACTTGTTTGCCTCATCTTCATCACCATGACCACCTGTACTTTGTTCGATGCTCATCACTATCTCATCATCATCATCATCCAAAACCAATCCTCATCTCAAACAACCATCATCACCCATCCACTGACAAAACAAAAGAGGAAATAAATGGGGGATAAAAGTAGCACTCACTTTCCCCATTTTGTCAAAAACCTGTCAAGCCGTTGAGTGA